>JAJGOT010000563.1:405000-531850 GCA_022457155.1 Cladopsammia gracilis | reverse complement strand
TTTGCTGGACTTCTCCGGCCGCTGGAGAAAGTATCCAAGACAAGTCACAAGGTTGATGCTAATGCGTTTAATAATCACAGGTTTCCACAAGGTCTTCACACGATCACGGTCAAAACTATCTCTAATTATGTCGATTCGAATTAACAACTTATTGGGTGTGTAAGCTCCTAATAATTCACGTGCTTCCGTTGTCACGTTTACATAATTGCGTAATGTGTGCCCCAGTCCCCGACACCCTCCCCCATGTATGTTCCTGGAAAGGACATACATGTTCACTGCTTGGACTGGGCACGAAGCTTCAAAACAAAACGAAAAGCTATAACTAGAGTCAATGTTCACTTTTGAAACTTTCAAAGATAAAATTGATCTAATGTCAATGTTCATTGTTCAGATTGTTCAGCAATTTCTTGGATGCGTACTGTTGCTGCAGCAGCAGCGTCCCTCCGCGGTCGTGCATGGAACTCAGGGGCAGCCGGGTTGAGCGTGGAACTCGGTGGCCGCTGGACACAGGCTAATTCCAAAGGGTACAGGTGTTGAATTGCACGCTCAAGGTTGTCTTTGCTTGTTTTCAGTTTAGCACCTCTGACGATGCCATCTCTCCCTCGGATGAGGTCGGCGACAATTGCCAGTTTCCATTGGTTCCGGTTTTTGTTTTCGCCTCGAATTATGACGACATCTCCAATGTTAGGGTGCTGCGTTTGTTTCCCTCCTGCTCGACGGTGGCTCTCTCGTAGACTTCTCACGTACTCTGCTGTCCATTGTTTCCACATAACGTCCTTGCACTTTAGTAGGAATTTGGCTCTTTTCCTCAAATCTTCGTCTGGCACATGATGTGGTTCTAGTTCTGGAAGATAGCTCGGATTGATGTACAGCATGGAGTTTGGCGTCAACACAGGAAGCTGAATGTCGTCTTCGAGGTAGCTCAAGGGGCGGTTGTTAAGTGCGATTTCGACGTCAAGCACTACTTCTTCTAATTCTGCCCAGCGGAGAGTCCCATTGCCGATGGTTTTGTAGAAGGCACTTTTGAAGAGGCCAATTAGGCGTTCGAATTGTCCTCCCCACCAGGGGGCGCGACTCAGGTTAAACTGCCACTTAATGGCCAGGCCAGCTAGGAACTCGTGGAACCTTTCGTCCCGTTGTACCTTTTGTAGCCATTTCGCGGTGGCTTGGAACGTGGATCCATTGTCGGAATAGATCATTTCTGGTCTCCCTCTTCGAGCTATGAACTTCTTGAGGCTCGCAATGAATTCCGATGTTTCCAAGGATTTTAACAGGTCAAGGTGAACAGCTCTGGTCAGGCTGCATGCATACAACGACAAGTATGCCTTGCTCTCGGTTTTGGCTCTAGATGTGTAACGGATTGGACCAGTGAAATCTACTCCTATTACTTGGAATGGCCTCGAACCTTCTGTTCTGGTCTTGGGTAGATTTCCTGGCGGCGGTGCTTGGTAAGCTCTGGCTTGGAATCGTTTACACCCGTGACAGCTGCCTCTCAACTTCTTGACTAGGCGTCGTAACCGAGGTACCCAGTATTTCTCGCGTACCTTTGCCATGGTGAGCCCAACCCCTCCATGCAGGGTGGATAAGTGGGCATTGAAGACCAACTTCGCGGTGAAGGGATGGTCGTCCGGCAGGTAGGTCGGATATTCTCCCATAATGCGTCCTCGGCATTCTAAGACTTTCTGATCGTTGTACTGAAGGTTTAATTGCATTTTGTCCGCTTGAAAGTTGGCTTGCTGGCGAGCTGATTGTTGAGCTTGTTTGATCCACCATAGCTTTTGTTGTTGAATTTCTTCAGTACTGATTGGACCACTCCTTCTTTTCTGCGGCTGTTCTCGGCAGTTACGAATAAACCGCCACGCCCAAGCTCCGATTCGTAGACCTTTTGGTAGTGGGTGGCTGCTAAGCACGTGCTCTAGAGCATCATGTTTGGGAACGGCGAAGGAGAGAACTTCGCGTTTTACTTTAGCTTCAGCCATGGATTCAGGTGTAGGTTCTAGTATTATGTCAGGTGGCCACTTTGTTGTATCACTAAGCCAAGTTGGACCGCGTTTCCAGTGATCGTTGTTGACCACATTTCCTCCTCGACTCCCCAGGTCGGCTGGATTGTCTTCAGTTGGGACGTGATGCCACTTGATGTGTTCATGTTGTTGGATCTTGTGTACTCTGTTTGAAACGAATTGTCGATACTCCCCCTGACCTTTGATCCAGTAGAGAGCTACGGTTGAGTCAAGCCAGCAGTGGGCTGTGTGGGGTAGGACACTTAGGGCTGCTTGCACGTTCGTTACCAGGTTCACGGCCATGTGACCTGCGATCAGCTCCAGTCTTGGTATCGTTAGGTTTTTCTTGGCAAGTCTTGACTTCGCGCAAATAAGGTGCTGGGTGCCTCCGTGTTCTTGATGGGCGACGGCGTAGACTGCAGCGCTGACACCCTTTGCACTAGCGTCGCCAAATGCGTGTAGTGTGAGGTTCAAAATCGGTTGGTGGTAGGGAGCGAGTGCTCGGGGAACTGTGAAGTTCTCGGTCAGTGTGGTGTTCCATTCCTTCCAACGTTTCAGCAACGGCCCTGGAAGTTGAGTGTCCCAAGCAATCTTGCTGTCACAAATGTCGCGATAGAGCTGTTTCCCGATAAGTGTCACCGGTGACGCTAGTCCTAGAGGGTCGTAGATCTTCGCTAGATGGGACAGCACGCCTCTCTTGGTTGTCTCGTTCTGGTTGCTCTGGAGAATAACGCTGATCATATCTTGTTCCCTATCCCAGGGGAGGCCTAACAGTTTTCCTTCTGACGGTTTTGCTCCTCCAAGTTGCTGTTTAGCGTAGGTTAACTCTTCTTCGCACGGTGAGCCACTGATAGCCTCTAGTGCCATTTGTGAATGGTGAACGAGGCGTCATTAAACACTTTGGTGGTGATGGCTTTCTTTACTGCAGTGAGTTCGACAGTCTCGCCACCAGTCATTAGATCGTCAACGTATAGGCCATCGCGGATCTCCTTTATTAGCTCAGGGTGTTGACTTTCCCATGTGTCGAGGTGCTGATTGATAACTCCACCGAGGAGGAAAGGTGAACAAGTCATTCCGAAGAGAGCTCGAGTAAAACGAAGGACGGAGATCTTGGAACTGTTTGGAGGTCTCCAGTGGAAGCGTAGGGAATCTCTCTCTTCTTTCTTTATTCGAACTTGGAGGAAGGCCTTCTTAAGATCACCCGTGAGCAGTACTGGGTAGAATCTCGATCTCACTAGGATGTCCCATAGACGGTTCTGGAGCGGGGGGCCTGGGTGGAGGCAGTCATTCAAGGATGGCTGGTTATCCTTCTCTCTAGCTGAGGCGTCGTACACAATTCGGAGCTTGGTACTTTCGGCATTTTCTCTTTTCACCCCTTTATGCGGGATATAGAACTCTTTTCCAGTTGGAATCTCAGGTGCTGGCTCAACAATTCCCTGTTGTAGTTGCTCTTGAATTATGCTGTCGTACTCTTCGTATTGACCATTTCGCTCTAATTTCCGGGTCAATTGCTCCAACCTTCTCTTACTTCCAGCTTCATTTGTCGGCAGTTTAGGGTGGTTTCCTTTCCATGGCAATTTTGTTTCGTACCAGCCGGCTGGGTTTCTCTCAAGCTGTTCTTTGAATTCTTCGTAGACTGCCTGTTGGTCGTTCTCATGAGAGTCGGCAAGGCCAAGTACGTCCAGGGAACACAATTGTTCATAATCCATTAAGGCTGATTGCGTTAGGAGCACAGGACTACCAACATCCTCTCTTCCCGGTGACATCAAAGTCCATCCAAGGAGCGTTTTCTCAGCCACAGGCTGCCCAGGTTTTCCCACTCTTTGTGCAGTACTTGTCTTGATTGTAGCATACTCGCTTGTGCCTAAGACTACGTGTATGGGAATTTGACGTCTTGTATCGTTGTCTTCGATCTTAATTCCCTTGAGGTGACTGTATTTACTTAGCAGACTCGCGTAATTAGGGTTATCAAGGGTCAGAAGTTGAGGCTTATGAACTTTCGTTAGTTCGATGTTCATGTCGAATTTTCCGTCCACTGCTCCAAGAGTCGCTGAATAAATCTCTACATTCGTGGTTGATGAGCCAAGCATCATATCTATTCTTTTGGTCGCTGTTTCTTTAGGCCTTTTGTTGAGAAGATTGATAAGTTTAGTCGAGGCGTACGAACTTCCGGCTCCAGTGTCTAGTAAAGCATGTGTTTTTATTCCATCGATTTCCACAAGAATGATAGGATAGATGACTTCTTTGTTTTCCGGTCGATGAGCTGTCAAAACGCCTTCGGTTTTGACTTCCTTTGGTGAACCACAGATTGAAGTGTGGTGCCGTTTACCACAGTGTTGACATGTTGCGGTACTTTTACATTCCGATGACTTGTGAGGGCCAGTGCAATTAAAACAAAGCTTCTTCGTGGCCAAAAATTCTTTGCGTTCCGCCGGTGATGTGATTTTACCACACTCTGATGGCTTGTGGTCATCTGCTTGACAGTAAAGACATTTGCGTGTCTTTTTCTGTTGAGTTTGGAGCATACGGTCACGTTTCCTGGTTGGCAGTGAATCTTCTAATTTAAAATTATCTATGGGGTTTCGGCGCGTCCATTGGCGGAGTGCTTCGGTGAATTTGACAAAATCCCATTTCTCCCAGTCCGGATCGTTTCGTACAATGTCCCCTCTGATTGTCGGCAGTTTCTCGAGCGTCAAGGAAACCATCCCGTTTACTTCGTGAAGTGATTTGAGTGTTTCGAGCGACTGCACGCTGTAGGAGAGTTTCTCGTAGAATTCGTGAATTCTTTTGGGGTTTCCCGTGGATGTGTAAGGCAGCTCCAGAATCTCTTTTACGTAGGCCTTCACTATTTCGCTCTGCTTTCCAAATCGGTCTTTGAGGATTGATATTGCTCGATTGTATCCTTCGGCTGAATGCGGTAATGCTTCGATAGTTTTCCTCACTCTGACGTCCAGCAATTCACGTAGGTACGTGAATTTAGTCACAGGTGGCACACTTGTTTTATCGATGGATTCGGAATATTGGCCCCAAAATCTTGGCCAGTCGGCATATGTTCCGTTAAACTTAGTAATCACAAGCTTGGGTAGTTTTGCTTGGCTAACAGGCGTTTCCGCGGGCGGGTTTTGGTTTCCTGTTTTTAGTTGAAAGTCCTCTTGCAATTTTAATCTTGTCTCGTGAAGCTTCATTTCAAACTGCATCTTTTCTTCGCGCTCTTGGTTTTCCGCTTCCATTTTTCGTTTCGCCAACCATTCTTCGAGGTTTTCAATCTGACCATCCGCTACTTCAATTTTTGCGTTAATTCCATCATTCCACTCGCTGGTTTCTTCCTCGCTAACCTTCGCTGCTATCTTCTGTCCTTCGACTGTTCTTCGTGCGTTCTCCACTTCTGTGAGGAGTTCCTTTAAGTTCGTTAAGTGTCTCGATATAGTAGATCGCTTTCCGCTAGTAAGTATATCACCGGTTTAACTCCCGTCCTTTCAAGTTGCTTAAGCTTCGTTTCCAAAGTAGATTCGGCGTTTTCCATGTTTCGATCGATTTCGAGGTTAATTAGGCGTTGGCTTCGTTTTGTTCAGATGTAAACGAAAGCCCAAAGGTGAATTGAGGACGTTAAATTGTACTCACAATCCTCCCGTCGTGGTCGCCACGTTTGCTGGACTTCTCCGGCCGCTGGAGAAAGTATCCAAGACAAGTCACAAGGTTGATGCTAATGCGTTTAATAATCACAGGTTTCCACAAGGTCTTCACACGATCACGGTCAAAACTATCTCTAATTATGTCGATTCGAATTAACAACTTATTGGGTGTGTAAGCTCCTAATAATTCACGTGCTTCCGTTGTCACGTTTACATAATTGCGTAATGTGTGCCCCAGTCCCCGACACCGCTACAGAAACAAACATTTGAGGTACTGAAAACTGAAAAAAAGCTCAAGATCTCAGGTGTGAGTTTACATCACATTCTCTAATAATGGAGCAACATGGATTGAATATTTCAGATGGACAAAATGATCATGATCCTTTATAAAATTATTATATTTAATGGCTGTGTGGTATGTGTATTACTCACCAGCAAGATGTAATGGCGTTGAGTTACGTCCCTGTGTATCTCGACAGTTTATGTTCTCTGGAGTGGATAGTTTCATGACCTGCACAAACACCACCATAAACAAACACGAGTTCAGGCTGGATTCCCTTAAATTTACATTTACCAGTATTATAAATCTAAATCTAAATCTAAATCTAAATCTAAATTGATAACTGTATCAATCTCCCATGCAGGATATATATGATACAGGAGTATGATCAGTGGTCTTAGTCATAATAGTGGCTAGTGTTAATAATTCTTGAAATGTTTAAATTAGATTAAGACCATCTTTAAAAGACTGGGTTGAGGTTGCACAGCGCAAAGTTAGTGGTAATGAGTTCCATTCAGGGATTGTGCATGGAAAAAAGGAAGATCTGTAACAGTTGGTATTTGATTGTAGTTGAAGATATGACAGTTGAGAAGTATGACATGATTGGCAACCACTTGACAGGAGGGGTGAGGGAGATATCAACAACACGGTGGATAATTTTGTACATAAGCGTCAGGCGGGCTAATGCCCTACACTCCTCAAGCGTTTCCCAATCGATGTTACTAATCATGTTCGTTACGCTTGACTCTCTGCAGTAGTCCCCACTAACAAAACAAGCTGCTGGTCGTTGCACCTTCTCAAGTGATATAGTACAATTTCCAAAAATAAATAATCAACACTTATACTTACAGAACAGTTAATGATAGAGTGGTTTCAGGGCTGTCATTAAGGGCTGGGGGCCGGGGATTTCCCCCGGCTTCTATGAGCATGAACCCTGGCTACTTTCATAGGAAACAAAAGAAAAATAAAACCAAAAGAACTTCCTAGCTGTTGAATTCCCCACCTACTAATTACATATACCCAGCCCTGGGTTTTCAATTGAGTTTCGTAAACCCAAAACTAAAGTAATTACTCTGGCCAATCACAACAGACGTAGACAATCCAATGAACCAATCAGAACTTGACACAAATTACTGTAGCCGATGCCAAGCACGAAAAACCATGTGAGAAAGTACAGCACAGCACAGCACCGCACAGCAATGCAAAACCAAAGCAATAATTATTGCAAAATTACTATTGACAATCAATAAAAACTGCTCTAGTGTTGACATTAGTTTATCATCTTGAGTCCATAACTTACCCGAGTGAGATTGCCCTTCTTTGCTGCATCAAGCAAAGCAGCATCACCTACATTTCAAGACAGTCATAAATTAGCATTTATTTTATATCAATATGTGAAGGAATGCTGGTCTGATAGGTAAAGAGCTGATCATTCTCAAATCAGATATACACAGGGCTATCATTTTTAGCCAGCAACCGCCTATGGCCGGCAACGACAGTTAAGATGACTATAACTGTACTCAAAGTTTGAGAAAGACTAAAAAACAACAAGCATGGGAAGACTTTCAAGTTTGTTTTGTGACCAGCTCCTTTCCTTGTGGAGCCAGAAAGTTAAATGACAGCCCTGCAGACATAAAAAATATTCTAAAAAAGACTGTGCCAAAGTAGTGATTTTTTCACATTTTCAGGAGGAAATGTGCATACATGATTTTGATGTATTGTGTTATAAACTGGAATGGCCAGAATATTTTCCAAAAATTGTGCTATCTTAAATGTGTGTCTCAGACCACTTTGCCCCTAAGATTCAGTTGTAGATGATGAGTACCCAAGTGAGTGGATAACCTGACTTCCTAAAATATCTCTGTGACTGGCATCACTTTTTTTCTCAAGAAGATCTACATCAGCTTGAGAGAAGCAGACTGAATCAATCTGCCATTTAATGTTGTATGGTGATGTCCACCAATAAATGAGGTAATGACATTGATTGGTTGATAGTTAGATGTAACGCAATTTAATAACTAACTACTTGAAATGGAACACAAAAATTTGGCTTAATCATGTGAGTTGATAAATTGGCCACTGTTACAAGATTCCAAGATTCTAAAGCTGACGTTTTGGCTGCTAGCCATTCATTAGTCAGAATGATTTGCTCTGATGAAATGCTAGAGCTCAAAATCTCATCTTTGAATCTTCAGTGGCCAATTTACCCAACTCACTTCAATAAACCTAACCCCTTTATCAACTTGAAGTGAAGCAACATAACTTACTTAGTTACATGTACTGGGGATCTGTATTTCAACACCAACCATAAAACAAGCTAATATTAGATTCAACAAGAGGCTAGCTGGTAGCCTGTACTCATGCGCTTGCATAAGAACGTTTTATGGTTTATTTTAACTGGGTCACGCACCCCTTCCCTCTCAACGAATTTTGCGTGACATGTAAGTCTTGTTTTGTTTACATATTATAAGATATCATTTATTACGACTGAATTTACAACTGAACTTAAACACGTTTTATAAGCATTTCTCTAACATTAGCGACAACAGAAAGAAAAATTCAATCACAAATTGATATCAACATAAATTCCCATCGAAAAATGTAATTTCTTTTCCGGTGAAGTCCAAATGCCAGTGGCTTGACTCGGCTATTTGAAAACAAGAACGTGATTACGGGCACGCCGAAAATCACGAGGTCGCATGTCAACCAATCAGACCAGTGAAAGTCCTCCCGCGGGATACGGGAAACTTTAAAAAAACAAGGCAATTTGTGACTACAAAAAGCGGGATGAAAGCTAAAATGGAAACAAGGACCTTACCGAAACCTTGACTCATGCCGCTATGCGCATGAGTAATAAAATTTACATTAATGCACAAAACTACTTAGACAAAACAGTCAGACTAATATTACTTTAGAAATGAATTAATATACATTAACATTAATTAAGAGGAGAGTTCAAACACATAATATTAACCTCTTAGTAAGTCTGCTACATCAGCATCTCCTTCTTTTACAAGATCCAGGGGAGTTTGACCATCTCGAGTCTTCTTTTGAGGATCAGCTCCATGCTGTATAAGAAAATAAATTAAACAAATCACTAATTAAACAAATCAAAAAGAGACAAAGTCTTTTAGAAGCTTTAATTCAAATGGCACTGAAAATTATTTTTTAAACAGGTGATAAATCTAGCAAGAGCAACCAGGAAGCTAGCAGCCTATTTTGGTGTCCATCCACTTGAAGTTGTTAATTCTTTCAATCCTGTTCCAGGCCCATAGTTGTTCATCATTGGTACATGTACATTATTTTAAAGGGCACTTTAGAAAAGAGAAACCAACCAGAAACTATGTATGTTTTCAATATCCACTGCACAATTCCAGAAATTATCCATACCTCCCCAATGGAAGTTCAATGGAAATTCTGAGGGGGAAAGGACTCTAAAGCCAAAGGCAAAATTGGAATTTCCAGAGGGGTAGGGGGGGGGGGGGGGGGGAAGGGACCAAAAAATCCTTTTGTTGTTGTTGTTGTTGTTGTTGTTGGGTATGGTAATTTTCTGAATAACTTTTTTTCAGCAAACTTTACAGGTCTGGGTAACTATGGATTGCATTTGACTTACCTTGAGTAAAAGTCTGCAGATTTCAAACTTTCCTTTAGCTGAGGCTTCATGAAGGGGAGTAAACTTCCACAGATCTGCTACATTCACCACAGCGCCGTGCTAAAACATTACAACACATCAACAATCTGCATTACTCACTCACTCTATTGAACTACCGGGCAAGCTTTTAGCCAGCAGCATGTCGGGGCATCCTGAAGACGGCCAGATTTTTTAGAAATTCATGGAAAACTCACCAAGGCTTTTAAAATTGTATAGGGGAACAAGCTTCCTGGACAGCCACTTTTCAATTTCTGGCTAAAAGGTTGCTACCAGGTGGTAAAACAACAATCAATCACATCTTGTCTAAAGTGACACGACCCATAAAAATTGGTGGCTCAGAGTTGGCATTAGTAGCTGGCAGCTGCTGTCTTGAGTTCATGTTTGCCTGTTTTGCTTGTCCATTGTATAGCTTACAACCTCAAGGCTCAATGACAGCGCTGTTTGCTACATAGTCTAGTTTTAATCTCTAGAAGAGATGATCTGCCTGTACCATAAGGGGAACTGGTGGAATTAGAAAATGGCAGCAAATTTATGTTGACCTTGTTTAGGTGACATCAGTACTGGACCAGAGTTTCAATAATTGTGTCTCTGAAGGCCTTGTAAAATATGCAGAAGTTCAAATGGACTACTGTGCTCTCTAATATGTTGTCGTGTTAGTTTCCAAGTACAACACGGTAATGATAACCTAAAAAATCTGAAAGATTCTTGGCTTGTGATTGATTGTTGTGTGTATGGACCTGGTAGTTCAACAGAGTGAGAGAGTAATACAGATTGTTGAAACATTGATGCAGTGTAATATACAGTGTACACGTATGTTACTCCAGATGGTGCTGTTTAATGTTTGTTGTCTACCGCAGTATTGATAATCGAATCAATTTTATTTTGTAAAGCATGACTTGTTTTAATTACCTTTACCAGAAGTTCAGCAACTTCATAATGCCCATAAGAACAAGCATTATGGAGAGGGACCAATCCACTGAAATAAAGACACGCAAATATTACAACAAATTTGCACAATAGTCCATCAACCATGATCATCTTGGTATACATGTACAATGAAAATGCAGGGATGTTATTAGTAGACAGCAGTCAGTTATAGTGGCCGGCAAATGCAGCGAAGATGACTGGCAACTCTAGGGACTAGATTTTATGACTGCCTAGTTTCCTTATGTATCTGGCAATCTCAAAGCTTAGGACTGCTGCTGGTGAATGATATTTCAATGGCAAAGTCCAATCAATTCTGACTGTGGTTAATTTGTGAATGGTATTCAATCTTGACTGCAAGTCTTGCAAAAAATAAACAATAATTATAAAAGATTGGTAAAGCATGATAAGGAATGGTGAAAAAGTTGATTTTAATACTTTTGTGCTGGCAAGGTGCCTGATTATGAAATAAAAGGAGATTAGCCTAGTAAATGCCCAGGGGAAATATTTATGTATGAATTTAGTACATTGTAGGCCATTCAGGTCTGTTTTTCAAAATGAAACTAGTTACACAGACACACATCTGTACATATTTACAGGGATGGAAATTAGCACTGGCCCACTCGCCTAGAGGAGTCATGATCTTTTTGGTGTACATGTGGTTCTTAAAGTCTCTCACCCAAATAGCGAGTGCTTTCAAAATTAATTTTCCAACCCAGCATTATTGACCAGTGACATTGCAATGGTGTTAATATTAAAGATGATAAAAGTCATACATGTAGTTTCCTACTGTTGTATAAACATGGTTGCCAGCTGTTTGTTTTAATTTTTATCTTGAATAATGTCCTAATGAAGCCACTTACCCTTTGTCCTTGGCATGCACATCAGCTCCATTCTGCAGTAAATATTCCACTACTGCGACTCTGTTATAACCAGCAGCAAAATGAAGAGGGGTGCTGTGCCGTCCTTCAAGATCTCTACAGTTCACAGTCTGCGGTGTGCACAGTTTCTATAATAAAACCCAAACAAGGAATCTATGAAGCTGAATTACTCTTAATGTTTTTCTTTAAAACTCAATTTGGTAGTACATACACAAAATAATATCCCCTAGATGATGATTTAAAACCCTCATTCTCTTTGAAAGTGAGTTCATATTTTTACCCTTCAACTCCTAAGAGTGACAAAATAAAATTTCACAAAAAATCCCAAATTTAATTTTCTAAAAATTATTAACATTGAAAAACAAATAGCACCATGCAAAAGTACTGCTGAAGAGGTTTCATTTGAATGGTTACACCATAGGATTTCGTCAATAGACTCAAAAGTTAGAACAAATAGCACCATGCAAAAGTACTGCTGAAGAGGTTTCATTTGAATGGTCACACCATAGGATTTCATCCACAGACTCAAAAGTTAGAACAAATAGCACCATGCAAAAGTACTGCTGAAGAGGTTTCATTTGAATGGTCACACCATAGGATTTCGTCCACAGACTCAAAAGTTAGAACAAATAGCACCATGCAAAAGTACTGCTGAAGAGGTTTCATTTGAATGGTCACACCATAGGATTTCATCAACAGACTCAAAAGTTAGAACAAATGGTACCATGCAAAAGTACTGCTGAAGAGGTTTCATTTGGATGGTCACACCATAGGATTTTGTTGACAGACTCAAAAGTTATAACTACACTTCATGTCACTTCACTACACTAACTACACTTCATGTACATGTCTCAATATTGAAAAGGTTATAAGTGAATTTATAGTTGATAAAAAAGGAACTTTAAAGTCATTTTATTGGTAAATAAAGATGCGCTATACAGCTGTTGTTTTTTACCGATCAAACACAAGGGGAAAATTGACTGTAAGAACAATACTGAGCTGGTCTGAGTAGTGCTTAACATATTTCTTTACCTTGACCACTTCCATGTCTCCCGACCTTGCTGCCTCAAGCAGCTGCTTCTCCACATCTGAACCAGTTGATGGTGGATCCTCTGAAAGACAAATTACATAAAATGAATAAGAATGAGCTTACAAAATCATAAACTTAAAAACTTATGTAAGGTAGATTTACAATTTACATAATTATGTTATGAGGGCCTGGAGTACATACTACATAGGTTAAAATTACATGTAACCCAACAGGATTGAGAAATCTAAGTTGATCTTATTGCTCAATGTTAGAACAAACAGACCAACATGTACATGTTGAAACAAATTGACCTACAATTCTAGACACATATGTTGGTATAACTTGAATACAGTAACAACGATCCAAAACTATCCAAACTCAATTATTGCCTTCTCTTCGCCAAATATTTTTTGTATTGTCAGAAGCCGAATAAAAATGAGTGTGACTTCGATGAGTTTATTAGAAAGTTACAGCGCAAACTTCGTATTGAGTTCAACTGAAAATGATCTCTTAGAAGGAGAAGATGCTTCTATCTCTGCAGATCAATATCAATGTCTTATTTATTAACTAATGTCTGTAGTCAGTGTAATCTAATGCAATGCTTCTTGGGTATACCCCGGCCCATCATTATCATCATTATGTAATATGTGCTTGCACCAACTTTCATGTAATCTTCTTTTACTTTTTTGTTTTTGTTTTTATCTTTGTATGTATCCTTTTATTCACTGTAATTTTCTGTCATTGAAGTAATAAAGTTTTGATTATTAAAAAAAAAATGAAAAAATGTTGGTATAACTTAACAAGTCTAGGATTGTATAGGTTCAAGAACAATAATATTGGGTATTTCCAGAAAAAATCCATACCCACCCCATGAAAGGTCATTGGAAATTCCTAGGGGGAGGGGGGTCTTAAAAGCCAACATTTTAGAAGCAAAGTATGAAGCTAAACTGGAATTTCCTGGGGGGATGGGGGGTGCTAAACAAAAAACCTTCCGTGGGGTGAGTATGGATATTTTCTGGAACTGCACATTTGACCTGCAACATACACAGGAAATAGGAAATAATCAACAGGCAAGAAATAACTGATCAGAAATAAAACTGTTGCTTTTTACCATGTAGAATTTTTTGCACGGGTTCAGAAGCCACATCTGCTGCAGTGTGGCCTTGAAATGATCGCAAACTGATGTCCGCTCCATGTGTGAGTAAAACACGGCAAGCTGAAATCTGGCCAGCTGCAGCAGCTCGATGAAGTGCAGATTCTCCGAGAGCATCAACTGCATTAACCTGTGGATGTACAGTGTTCAGGAAATGCAATTTAATATTCAAGTTAAATGTACCATTGTCTAATAGAGCACTATATACAGTACATGTACATGTATTAACATTGAAAAAAACTGGGAGCAGAAAATAAAAATATTGATCAAAATTAATAGCTTGAGCATTTCATTGGAAAAAATTAATGTGTACCAACAAGGTGAATAAAAACTGATTTCTCATAAAACACACTTTATAATTTTTGTGTCCACTGGTTGCATAGCAACTGTAGACACTATCCCAGAAGCTGTGTAAGTCTGTAATGTAACAATGGAATATACGTGACAATGGAATTATATGTCAACAATGGAATATTCGGAGAGTTTTTCAGACAGTGTTCAAATCTCCGGAGGGATCTCGGCAATGTTGTCGTCGCAATCGATCCTGGTCAGTCAGTCATCGGCAGTTTACGTGATTCTTCGCCAGTTTTCGACTTACTACACCACCCTGTATTCTGGGCTTAATTTTCAATTCCTGAACATTCCAAGGTTACCACCAGTAGACACATGTAGTCATTGACTACCTATTTTTTTATAATGACTGCTTCCTAATGCAACTTGTGTTGATGTGAAACTGACTTATTATTCAAAATCTACAGTGACTTAGATAAGAAACTACATTGAAATTACTCAAGGTAGCTGAATACATTGTATTATTAAGTTTACTGTTTAATTATGGCCTATGGTTAAATCCCAAAACTGAAAAACAAATTCAGAAAACAGAATTTTGCTGCTTACTTTAGCTCCATTTTTTATTAAAATTTCCACTGCATCAATATGTGATTTTTCTGAGGCAATATGGAGAGGTGTCAAGGAACTGCAAACATGTTGAAAACCATCAAAACATTAGTTTGTACATTTTACAAAATTATACAATTAAACTCCCTAAAAAGTCAAGAATTCTTACTCTTTATTTTGTAAGTTGGTGTCTGCTCCTTTTTTCAGCAGTAATTCAATTGCAGCTTTCCTCTTTGGACAAACAGAACTCACTGCAAGGTGCTACAAAGAACATGAAAACAAAAGATACATAAATTATCATACAGGTCTGGAGAACTTAATTCATACATGCACGTACCCAAGCTTTTAGCCAGCAGGGCGTCCAGGCGTCCTGTGGACGCCCACTTTTTGAAGAAATTCATGAAAATTGCACCTAATCCTTTAAAAAATTATGATAGAAAATATATTCTGGACGGCCACTTTTCAATTTCTGGCTAAAAGCCTGCACGTACCACATTTATATAGCACATACAATTAATTACTATAAACCATTTTTCCAAAATGATCAATACAACCCAAAGAACTTGAGTACTTGTCTAATGATGAATTTTTGTTGATCACAAAGTCCATAACAGCAATTAAGAAACTGCCTCAAATCTTGTCAAATTGGACAATCAAAATTAATAACAGCTGTTTAAGTAATGATCCGCATAAGAAGGGTAGCGCTGAATGGCAATGGAATGTCAAGCACGATGGACTGTCAAGTTTTGTCATTGTTACAACTAGTGATCTCATTGGCCTAGACTCAAAAACCGCTAAAAAGTTAAGGTTCAAGGTGCATTTTGTCTAATTTTTTTTTTACGGTTTCAAGTAATTTGAGACCCAATCGCACAACATGCAATTTTTAAAAGATATTGTATTTGGGGAACTTCATCAAAGAAGCAAAATTCTTAGCTATTGTCTTCTGCTATTCTGATTGGTTAAGCACGAACATTTCCTAAAATTTATTTGACGCAAATGGATTTTCTTTATTTTTATAATGAAATATATTATTTATTATAAACCATCAGCTCCTCCTCTATCCTTGAAATCAAAGATATTCTATGTGGGAAAGAGCTAATGCCGCAGAACAATGAAGTTTGCTATTGTTCTTATGTGGAACAATACTTAATAATTACTGTATAATTATTTATTGAGTGTATGGAGCACTTACCAGGGAACTCTCTAATGTGAGGGGATGTTGGAAATTAATGATGTCGGGTGTAATATGTTTTTTCAGTTTTGCTGAGTCACAAGCTTTAGCTGCTTCCAGTAGTTGATGACCCTTGAATTCAACTAAAGAGAAACAAAAACAATGAACAAGAATAAGCTGGTGCAAGTTACATGTGGTTGCTGCAGGTACTTGGCTAGTGAAGACATCAAATGAATTACAAGATGGTACAACCAGACTTTCCATGCTTTTTTTTCATTTTTAAGGGAGAGTTACACTGAATCTGAATGAGATCGTATGTTAGTTTTTAGAAGAAAATTATTTTCAGTTTGAAACACCAACAAACAGTTGATACCCATGCAAGACCATTATTGGATTGATTGAAATTCCATAAAATTTTAAACCAATTTCAAATACCAGTAGCTCAGAAAAATGGAATCTAGGTGTAAAACTCTGCCTTTAAGGTAAAACTATGGGATCTCCCCAACAACCAAACATTATATATGGTGTCTGGCTTCACTTCAAACAAAACCCTGCTGTTAGCTAGTGAAAATCTGTGCACATGACAGTTAAAAAAGAATGTGTGAAAACAATTTTACATACATGAGAGTTTCTCCTGAAGTTCTCTTGTAGGTGCGGCATCAACTGCTGCCTTGGAGTGGCAGTTCAGTAATGTAGGGTCAGCTCCATGAGCCAAGAGTAATGAACACACCTCTACCCTAATGAAATTATTTACAATAACAGAATCAAAATACAGACTAGTGTAATTACAACTGAAAATGCAAATTCACATATGAGACACCAAGTACCATACAGTACAGCGTACAGTTGCTGTAGTCAGGTACATTAACATAGGTCCTCCTTCTACTGTTGTTGCCAGTATTGACTTCCCACAAAATAATTCTCCAAATTATTGAAACATTTGATTGTGCAGTTCCACAAAAATAATAGCTTATACATATGCCCCCTCCCCCACTCTCCATGGAAGGTCATTGGGAGGGGGAGGGTGTCTCAAAGCCAAAGTTTTTAAAGGAAGGTACAACTGTATGAAGCTCAATTGGAATTTCAATAGTGGTGGGGAGATCCAAAACCAAACAATTTTCTGTGCGAGGGGTATGGAGATTTTCTAGAACAACACAATCATCAAGTTACATTTGTATAATTCCTCAAATTACTCAAACATTTATTTTATTACATTAAACACTGTACCTTGCTTTAGAGGCTGCTTCATGAAGAGGGGTAAACTGCCACAAGTCCATGGCATTAACACTTGCACCATGCTACACAACACAATGACATGTTAAATACTCCAACAAACTTGTACATTTTAAGCAAATAATGATGTAAACAAATGATACAGCCCCAGCAGTGACTAGAGATTAAAAACCCTTCCTTACATTATTTCATGTTATTTTACCTTTACAAGTCAAAACAGCAAAAATCTAGTACATCATTTGTTAGACCAGTAGTCAAAATTACTTTCCCTTAATTTCATAACAAAAATTTTAATGATCAAAATCTGTATACCATTTTATAAAGAAACAATTCAAAAACTACATGTATTTCCTTGGGGTAGCACAAACTTGACATAGCTTATGAAAAGGGGAGAGGCCTTCTTCCTTCCCTGTGTACTGTGGGCTACATGTACATACAGGGAGGGCCATTTTTACAATTTGCTGATAAATCTGCTCATGTTGCTGTTTATTTTGTTAATGGGTTGAGTTTCTTGTTAGAATGTTTTACGACATTACCTTGATCAACAATTCTGTGACATCATAATGCCCATAAGAGCAAGCATTGTGGAGGGGAACCAAACCACTAAAATAAAAATTCAAGATGGTAAGTTATTTCTGAAAACATATCCTGCTAAAGTGCCCTATGATCAAATTTTTGATTTTGATTTTTTCACATTTTTGTGTACTATCAGACTTTCTAACTCATTTAGCCAAATTTCAATCCATTACGAATATCAGAAGTCATTTTATTTTAACATTTATTTCCGAGAATTTACAGTCGCTATTAATCAACCTTGTTCCAAGGCTTGGTTGCGAATGGGAGAAAGTGACGTCAAAGGCTCAAAAATACCTCACGGGTTGAAATTATAATAACAATAAGTATTGTAAATCGGGCAAAAAGCAACAAAAACTTTGGACTTTTCATTGCTGATTGTTATTAAGGTTTGAGGTCGCCGGCATTTCATACAGTTATTACAAAGGGATGATTAAGAAAGAATTTATTAAGGTGAAGTTTGCTTCCCTCACCCTTTATCCTTAGCATGGACATCAGCTCCGTGCTGTAATAACAGCTGAACTACTCTTACTCTGTTATAACCTGCAGCCAGGTGAAGAGGAGTCGACTGAAAATCAACAAAAATTACACAAGTTACCTTTAATATAATAAATACGTTTTTAAATGGTCAGTAATATTCTTACATGTAGTTCTGATAAACATGAGCTGTGACATTTTTATTAACTTTAAATGTACTAGAAATCCACATGAAAGAAAAATGTGATCTTGTTTGTTTTACAAGTGAGACTAAAAGGTAAGTAAGTACATGTATTAAGTAAGTTTCATGTACATGTAGGGCGAGGGTGGTTGTTTTAACGACTGTTATTGGTGATGAGTGTCAAAACATTTCATTTGTCAGGTAAAAATTAAAGGGTAATTTATGTGACACAAATTTTGCTTTTTTGTCATAATGAATTTTTCCTGACTTTTGACTTTGGCCTGCATTCTTGGTACTGAACCCACCTTTCGTCCATCACTCGCATGGCAGTTCACATTCAGGGGGGTCAGCAGTGACATGAGTTTCTCTTCATTGCCACTTCTGTAAAACAAGTAACAAACATGCTAATCTCAGTCTTTAATATTAACCATAAAATTTATCCTTACGCACAATCTAACTTCCTTGTGTCAACATCCTCACATTGTGGTCAGGACCACCTCTCAAGCAAACATTTCCCATGATACCCCAATTTTTTTTTCAGTCACATCAAGCAGATCCCTGGTGAAAATCCTCACAGGATATTCACAGGATCTTTGAAGATCTTTAAAGACCTGTCAAAGATCCTTAAAGATAAAGATCTTTAAAGGATCTTCACAGGATCTTTGAAAGATCCTCAAAGATTCTTCATGTGCAATTTATTGTAGAATTTTTTTACAAAGATCCTCAAGGAATTGGTGAAGATCTTGAAAGGATCCTAGCAAAATATCCTTGTGAGGATCTTTGCAAGGATCCTTTAAGATCCTCAAGAATTTATAAGGATCTTTCAAGGATCTTAATAAGATCCTTTGAAGGATCTTGCAAAGAACTTTTAAGATCCTTGAAAATCTTTGCCAAGAATTTAAAGGATCCTTAAAGATCTTGGCAAGATTATTGACGATCTTGCAGGAATTTAAAAGATCCTCAAAGATCTTTATTCCTCAGTAAGGTCCTCCCAGATCTTCATGCAGATCTTAAAGGATCCTTAAAGATCCTTCAAAGATTCTCACCAGGGGATAAAGAAATGACAATGTGAGCCTTCAACAATGGCATTCACACAAAGTTGAGAATTCCATCCCATTGTGAAGATCTGGGACATTTGTGGCTGGCCTCCTTTAGTACATACAACAAGAGGAGTTGCTAACAATCAACACGAATGTCCCAAACGTAGTTTATTCACAGGTCCTCGGTACAGCACATTGTTTTTACTCCTCAGTTCTTGGATCCTGAGTCCCGAGATAACAATCTGATATGACAAATACATGATAGGCTAAATTGTGATTCGCAAGTCCTAAACTTTAAAATATCGTGTGAAATACTCTCAAGGGATTTTCCGTAAAATGTTCTTTCCACAGTTCTTACTGTTTAGGCCATATAATGTCCGATGGATGGCGATAACTATCCAAAAACTTGAACAACACAAGAAAGGGCTAACATGGCGGCCACTTACTAAAATCTGGCACGGATGCTAAGCTTTTACAACATACCGCTGACTGCGCAGCGCTGCAGTCACAGACATAGTGCATGCAACAGAAGTTCAAATTAACTAGTGACCAGACAATTCAGTGCATTGCTGCATCCTCATTTCACATCATATTGTCTTTGCTAAATCTGTCTTTCACAATATTTTCTACCTCATGCAAACTTGGTATTTCGGTTGGTTATAAGAGGCCCAAGTGTATCAAATACATGTAAATGTTTCTAGCAGTGTTAAATGTGCTGAGACAAACTACATGTACTTAACATTTGGCAGCAGGTTTGAGAAACCTATTTTTATTTAGTTAAATAGTCAATTTCAAGGGCAATTAATTAGAAAGATTTTGCTTGGTCTTGTTGCATAAAATCCTTGCTTAAGGTGCAAAAACAGTCCATGGCAAACATTGATCACAAGGGCACAAAGTCGTGGTATTTCTGTAGCATCACAATACCTTGCAGCCTCTAACAATTCATCTTTCTTATATTCTCCTGAAAAACAAATTATAAAAACAATACGAGTAATGGTTCAGTCCAGAGAGCAAGTACAGTCAAACCACAATGTGCAACCATCTTTCATAAGCATCCACTTCTCCTAAGCGACCACTTTTCCAAAATACAACTGTACATGTACCAAATTTCTTCCAGCCAAATCACTATTATAGTCAAAACCTCTTGTAAGCAATAACGATCACTTTCAATGCTGGTAATTTGAATTGTTCCATTGTTTTTATCCTTTGGTAAGTAACCACTCGCTCATATGCACACTACAGATGCAAACTGAATTATGTGTTACAGCTTAAATTCAATAAAACGAAAAGTTTGTCCTTTGCATAAAAACTTCAAAACAGTGTATGATACAATATTTTGCACTAATAGGTTCTTTATAGAAAATATATATCTTTTTAAAGGAAAAACCTACCTGTTAAGACTAATTTAGCTGATGTTTCAGCTACATCTAATGCTGTCTTTCCATCTGTATTTCGAATGTTAGGGTCAGCACCATGCTGCAGAAGAACTAATAAAAATAGAAAAGTATTATGAATCCACAGCTACATAATATAATGTAATGTACATGATCCTTGGCACTAAAACAATTAAAACACAAATTATAAAAAATACAAATTAATGTATAGCAACTAAAAAATAAATGTAATTTTCTTTCAACCAGATTGCTTAAATTATTACAGTGAAAATTACATGATTATAAATTAAATTAATTTTATGTAATGTAAAAACAAATTAAGATAAATTCTAAAATACTACATACCGTATTTACCCGTGTATTAGTCGATCCCGTGTATAAGTCGACCCCCTATTTTTGAGGTCAAAAACTAAGTTTTCTTCATTTCTGGGTAAAAATTTTCTTGGAAAACTTATCTTTTATTTCTTAGAATTTTCTCTTAGGTACTATGGATATATGAAAAAAATCACAGCAAGTTTTAACGTAAAGTTTATTATTGCGTGCACGTGAGCGTTTTTAGCGGGTTTTAGCAACACATGTATATGCAGGCATTTGGTCCACAATTTTTGAAATAGGCTTATAAAATCAAACATACTAATTTAAAACGAACCTTTCTAATTGTGGAGTGGTGGAAACTGGCTTTAGAAGGCAGGCAAAACACCAAAGAAGCTCAAGAATCTTTGAAAACAACTTGATAAACAAATTGCCAAGCTTGCTCGGGGGAACTTGGTAACCAAGCTACAAAATTGGTTGAGTACTGGTAACTGATAACTACACGTGCTTACTAAGCCAGGTTACTAAGCAGCAAAGTTCGAAGCGAGAAAGATGTTTTTCTACGAGCGGATTTACGGCTTTATTAGCAGGAAATGTCAGCTCTTGTTTCCAAAATTGTGTCAGTGAGTATTGACAACATTCAGGTTTATATTAAGCAGATAAATCTTTATGCATTTCAACTTGAACTGCTAATTTAAAGACAGATCGCTAAGCGAAAGGACATCGTAACCTGTACGTCGTTTATTAGATCCCGGCGGTACCAATCAATGAAAATCAATCATTGATTGCCAATCAATACAATCAATAATAATCAATAATAATCCATTGATTGATATTGAT
The DNA here is from genome assembly GCA_022457155.1 of Cladopsammia gracilis. NCBI lineage: Eukaryota > Metazoa > Cnidaria > Anthozoa > Scleractinia > Dendrophylliidae > Cladopsammia > Cladopsammia gracilis. The sequence continues at coordinate 510,180 of JAJGOT010000563.1, read as the reverse complement.
TGGTTTAACCAATCAATAAAAATCGATACTCACTCACCCAGACTCCTTAATTGCTATTGATTATTATTGATTTTAATAGATAATCAATAACTGATCGTGCAATGTTTGCTGTATGCCGGAAACGCGATACTTAATCTCTTTATTAAGCTTCGCGTGCAACGCAAACAGGAAATGTAAGCTTGTCGTCTGCCGTTTGCTGTCCTATAGTGTATAAAAGCAGGTCTCGTCGCGTACAAATACGGCGGCTGCCGTGACTATCCCTGCCGTTCGCGAGTAAAAATTACGCAATGCTTAATCTATCTAATGAGGTAGTTATAAACCCATTAAAAACCATCGCGTGTACCGCAAACGGGAAATGTAAACTTGCCGACTCTGCCACTTGCCGTTACAAAATATGTGAAAGCAGGTCTTCTCGCGTTGAAAAAGGCAGCTACCTTGACCATCTCTGCCGTTCTCGTGACGTTCGAGATCGTTCTCGTTCCGTTCTTTCTCTGTCCGCCTTGCGGACACTTCGCTATGACAGACATCCTGTTATCCCGGCAAATATAACTTCACGGTGCTAAAAATGTAACTCCCTCTATAACACTTAATACTAAATTCTGTCTGCGTGCCGGATCAATATACAATTTAAAATAGGTAATAAAATGTTATTGTTCAGTTAATTTTGTTGTTGTAATTTATTTATTCTTTTTACAAAAGCGAACTTTTTGTCACAAATCAGAACAATTACTGTACGCTTTATTAGGGTGTTTATTGGAATCGAAAACGGAGATTTTAGTTTTCAATGAAAATCAATATTAATCAATAGAAATCAATGATAATCAATGAAAATCGATACTCACTCAACTCCAAGGCATTGATTTTTATTGATTTCCAATACCAATCAATTAATTGGTATTGATTATTATTGATTGTTATTGATTATATTGATTATTGCTTTTCATTGATTGGTACCGCCGGGATTAGATGTTTGTTAACAAATAAAGACAATTATTATGCTAATTGTGAATAATTTAATATTTAACTGGTGCTGCATCTCAATTTTTGACCCATGTATAAGTCGAGGGCGATTTTTTGGACTGATTTTTAGGTTGTGAAAGGTCGACTTATACACGGGTAAATACGGTACATGTATACAGCTGTTTCGAGAAAGCTTGTCGGAAAAAAGTGCAAAAGTGCACGCGACAATCCCGAAAAATAATATGGGATATGATCAATGAATTTTAATAAGTCAAATAAATACATGAAACCCGCGATGCCTCGTCCGTACAGGGACGATCTTAGATGGCTGGCCATTGGGATAAATGAGGTTTTAGGATATAGCGTGGATGACTCCCACAATACCTTTCTGGATTGTCGCGTGCACTTTTACGCTTTTTTCCGACAACCTTTCTCGAAACAGCTGTATAGACTAATTCGATTTTACAACAGCAATACATACAGTTTATAGGAAATCATATGAACACAAGTGCATTTTGTGATTTATGGGCATGAGTGATGTTTTGAAAGTTCTCAACATTATAGAACCACTTTAGTGAGTGCAATTTGAGAATGCTCAAAACATCACAAATGACTACAAATCACAAAATGCATTTGAGCAGTACATACAATTTATAGTTTATAATAATTTATTCTTAACAAAATTTTGCATAAAACATTTGTAACATTTTATCGAGGTCTTTGTTCAATCTTCAAGTTTGGGGTTAACTTTTCTTTCCATTGCCCATATTTCCCCCATATATTCAACCACATTTGTGTACATGTAGATGTAGCTTTCATGGTGGTTTTGTTTTGCATTTTCTTTGAAAAAAGTCTGTTTACAACAATTTGGTCTGATAGAGCAAACTGGCAGCCAGCCATTTTGTTTTCAAATTTGGCGCTTTCCAGTGTTGTTTCTATGGTAACTTTAGTATTGCACTTTATAACCTAGATTTGCACTCTATAATCTATTTTCATTGACCAATGAGATTAACTGTATATTCTGTTGAGTAATGTATTATATTAACAGCTAATTCCATATTGGGTGGAGTCGCAAAGTGATGGAGCCCAATACAGAGAATATGGGGAGAGGGAAGTTCAAGGAAACAGTTGACATGTACATGTCAAACAGAGTCCAATATGGAGAACACGGGAGGAGGCAAGAAAGCTTGCTTGCAGGCTAACAGTTGTCATGTACTTGTAGAGCTGAAAATATGACTTACCGACACAAACATCCACCTTGCCTTTCACTGCAGCCTCATGAAGTGGGGTGTAATTCCAGTTGTCTCTTGAATTTGGGTCAGCACCTTGTCGCAACAGTAATCTGACAACTTCAGCATGGCCAAAGGAACAAGCATTATGAAGAGGGATCAAGCCTCCTGAAACAATGCAAAACTTATTTCAAATTAAGACAAAAAAACAAACTTGCCCATGTTTAAACGTGACCAGTGAGTAACAGACTAGTTTTAATCAGATTTACATGTTATCAAATTGACCTTGAACTTGGAATAATACTAGGGGTGTAATGATTCAGATTCCTTGCGGTTCGATTCAATTTCGATTATTGCCTTTCGATTTCGAATATTTCGATTCGATATGTATTGTACCGTCTTTAGCCGGAAAACCATAACATTACAGCTGATCTAAAAGATGCAGGCGGATTCACAATTGCTCAGTCGTTTGTCGCCATGTTTGAGAATGTGTGTGCATGGTTTTTGCCTCATTTGGAAATTCTCGAGGGGTAGTAGAAGGTCAGCAATTTTACCAGGCAACACATAAAAATCTATCCTGTTTATAGATTGCAGGCTAAGCCTGTGAATGTGCTTGACAACAAAGCACGATGTGTCGCACTATAGTCAGTTTAGACCACAGCGTGCATTATACAATCAGGTCACGCTAAAGTCAAAATTTTGGCGTAAAAATGTAAAGTAAGGAATCGGAAAACTGTGCGACTGAAGACTAAAACTACGCCACACGATGTCAAGTACGAAAAATTAAACAGGTATTAAACGGATATTTATTTATTTTTCATGTTTTAGTTCATTCCGTCTTTTGGGACTTAACGCTCAAGATTCCGGATTCCGGATTCCGGAGAATAGGTTAACCCCAGTAATGTGATGTTTAGAAAATTCATCTTCACTGTTACCAAAACAGCCAAGAAAATACATGTACACTGTAACCAAAGATGACATGTAACACTGTTGATAATGTAAAATAACAACTCACCGTCATCTTTTGCATGTACATCAGCCCCATACTGCAGCAAGTATTCTACAACATCTTTTCTGCCAAACCCTGATTATTGGGAAGAAATACTTTGATCTTAAGTAACATGACTTCCCACCCTTGGCTATGCTCCTTTTTTCACACTAATAAAGTTCTTATTATTATTATATCAACTCCTACTCGTAATCTCTCTGTTATATGATTACCAGTTATAAGCCTACATGCAGCATATCCTTTCTCTGCAGTGTGTTTAACCTTAATTTTTAGGCTTGATTTAAATGGTACATCTCTTTTTGCAAGAAAAATAATTATTGCTTGTGATATTTCTGTAGAACAACCTGGGATCCATTTAAAATGTTGTAGCTAGGTTTCATTCATACAAAACAACACATGTTCTCACACACCAGTGGTAGCCATGCCAAGTCAACTGCCGCAACATGACCCATAACCATGTGCCAGTGGTGTGTGAGAAAAACATTTTCCACATATTTTGTTTCCCTCAGCCAGTGGAAAATTACCCTCATAAAATTAATACATCATGTATGTTGAAAGCAACAAAGTTGTGCCATCTCATTCATCTTGGTCTAACATAATATTAAAAGTTACAATGCAGTAGATCAAAAGTACTTGTACATTGGAACATAAAGCAAATCTATGTGTAGAGCATAAAGATGACTGGTTCATGTAGTTACAGTAGTTAGTTAGTTGGAAGTGCAGTTATGCACTTGTCATCTGGCTTCACTGAGGGAAGACATACACAATGTAACACAATGCTTTCGACACTGCTGATCCTAGCAGTATGGAGTTTGGTTATACTTAGCCTACCTGGGAATAGAGAGTATTTGCATAAAAAATAACAGATCTGGTTTGTGTCACAGTAATAATCTCCGCAAAGTAAATTTACCTGTGAGAGGTCAAATGTTGAATATTCAGTCGCCAAAAATGATTTATGCGGCTTCTTGTCAAACAAAATACGAGTTGCTGTAGGCTTTGCAAGTCTGCAGGAGATATCTCGCACTCCAAGAATTTGTTTGCAAAGAATAATCGAGCGCTGCTCGTAACTGTGGAAGAGCTTTATGGTGGGTCTTTGTCACAGAGCGAAGTATTGCCTCATATAATATGTAGACCGTGTGAGAAGTGAACAATAAGCGAGGCAAGTGAATCATTTTCCAGTTCTCATGAGATTCAATTTTAAGAATAAAAAAATATTGTTGTACCCTATAATGTTCAGGGAAGGCAATTAATTTGACTGAGACCATTCACAAGACAATCGTTGCAAACACATACAGTTTCACAGGGCTCAAAATTGCGCCTGTATCGGGTTCATTTGCAACTAAAGATTTTGCTTTTGTGACTAAAATTTGTCTATTAGTCGCGATTTTGCGACTGTTTTACGACCTAGCTAAAAAAGGAATTAATAAAATATTCAACAGTCTTGTGTCTCACTTGTTACCAGCAGTTGAAATTTTATCTGAAAAATCCTACGAAATTCACGTTGAATGTTGCGTGACTTAATCGTCCATTTCATGCTCCATTAACGCAGTTTTCAAGAAATGTATCACAGGCGCACTTTTTCAGACTTTCTCAGGAATTTCTCGTTTCTCATTTCCAGTTACGGAAGTAGTAGTTAGTTTTTTTTTTGCGACTAAAATTTTCGAACTTGCGACTAAATTTTAGGAATAACTCGCAAATTGCGATTGGGAATTTTTTAAATTTCGAGCCCTGTTTCACAATAGCTGCAACAGAGTTGACCAATATATTTTGTGTTTGTGGCATCAAGACTGTTCAAAAGTTCAAAAATTATAACGTATTTCGCATCTTGTAGCCACAAGAAGTTGGTCTTGCTCATCTCATCTAGCTCTAGATTGTCGCTGTTTTTTACCTTTCTTACATTATGGATAGCCGTTTTGACTTTTCCCTCGTTATTTCTTCTGATCTGGTCGCTTATCAGAGAGTTCAACTGTGAAACGATGACAATAACGAGATGAATTGGCGAGACTGTCTATGTCAATCGAGAGTTGATTTTGTCCAGAAAAAGCCCGGGTAAAAGATGAAAGATGGTTGATTTTCCATATCCTGTTGACAGTACACCGATAGTATTTAATTTCTTCCAGAGTAAATTGCTTCCAGGCACTTGACTTGTTTTGGTTTGAGATTTATGTTCCAGTAGCTGCTATTTACGATCGCAAAGTGAAGCTGCTATAAAATATGGTGGATCTCAACCACCTGTAGCGAAATGAATGCGTGGCATTATTTGTAACTGTGTTGTCGTTGCATAACTATCACGTCATTATAATAGAATCCCAGACAAAAAGGGATCACTTGTCGAAGAAGTAATAAACTCGTGTGTAGAACGTCTGCCGTTTTGTGGCACGTTACACACCGAAGCCAGCCTCGTTTTGATGTTGACAAAAATTTTGGGCGACAAAACTTCAAGAAGCAGGGACCCCTTGTGGGGAATTTTTTATTCTGGGAGACACGCGATCAGCCTGTGCCAGGGTCTTTCTCTCTCTCTCGCTCCAGGGGATGGGAAGGAGAAGACCCTGGGAACGAGGTTGTTTGCTACATTGAACTGTACTCAGCAATAAAGATAGCACTCAAGTGGACAACATTAAAACTTTGTTTTTGTGGTTTTCTACATTTGTAATAGTACTAGTTTCATTAAAATAGAATTAAAACCGAAACATTGAACAAAGTTTATTCAAAGCTTTGTGGCATAAAATGGTGACTGCTAGCAGTCATTATAGAAGATGCGGTTTACAAAAACATGTGAGGATTTCGTAAAATTGTATTCATTCATCACGCTGTCGACCAAAACATAATGGTTTCATCGAAGATTCGATTTTGGTCTACTGCTACAAAATTCAGTATTTTTCAGAAGATATAGAGCAAGATGAAGCAATAAATATAACTGAGAAAATGATTTTAACATAGTTAATAGTCAAAATTAAAGAGAGACGATAATCTATGTCAAAGGGCATGTAATTAGTTATTTAGTTCAATCCTTGAGAACGTGATGCACTGTCAATAGCAAACTGTCGGTGTCAATTCGACATTTCAAGAATTCTATAGCCAAAGCCTGCGTATAACAAATCCATATGTTGTAAGAGAGCGGAGAATCTTGAATTTAAAGAGGAGTGAAGTGGATTCTTAATACGAAAAAAAAAAACAGTTTCTTTTACAAATGTAATTGACATCGACAACTGCGCCATTCTGTTTGTTTTCATTCGAAGTCTCTTACCTGCAGCAAAGTGAAGCGGTGATGACTTTCTGCCGGCAGTGTCTCTAAGATTCACATTAGAATTAATGTTCACTATCCTTCGAACTTTTGTAACATCACCATTCCTACAAGCCTCGAATAATTCTCTTCCTCCTTCACACGATTCTGCATCAAAGCTGTGACTACCGTGTAATGGCTTTCTTGTCGCCATCTTGGCTCTGCAGCCGCAAGAATACATTAGCGCAAGTGACGTCACTACAAAAGACCCGTAGACATGCGCACGGCTTACGGGCACTTTGCCGCGAAAGTCAACTCTGGCGGGAAGTCCCGCCCCCTCCTGACAGGAGAGGGTTGAGTGGCGTATAAAATCCTCCATCCTTTTGGCGCCCAGTTTCGCATGGGGCGGAAGAAAGCTAACGAGGATGTTCGTCGGAAATTTTCAAAAAAGGCTACGGTTCAACTGGCTAGACCGCGGGGTTGGTGTTTGAGTGTGTCACTTGCTTTTTTTCGTGTTTTGTTCAACAAATGTTGAATAGTTTATCATGCCATGGCCAACACAGTGGAACCGGCCATTAAGTGGACACAAAATACATGGTTTTAGAAGTTAAAAACTCTAAGAGAAACTTTTGTTTTTGTTTTTAGGAGGAGGAACTTAAAACAGAACTCCCTCAAACGGCTTAAAATCGAGCCTAGTACAACCTTGGACTGTTTTAATTGGTCGTTGTATACCCGGGTTGTATACTACCAGCTGAAACGAGGCCCTGCCAGGGTAAATTCCGATAAGCGACATGACCCAAAAAGTCACGACAGCACGTAAAATGAGATTGCGACAAAAGACAATCTTTCTCGGCACAATTCCGACAGCGACATCAAAGCCGAGAATTAGCGATAAAGAACGGTGGTTTGGCATATTTTTCACCAATTTGAGGTCCCTCAGGACCCTTGAGGCTAGTACGTAGGATCTGTAACAGATCTAGTCAGCCAAAAATAGAGATACAATCAAAGTATAGAGCAACGCTGATACTACGTAGAATATTTAACGCGACAACTACATGACTGAGCCCAAACTGAAAGCCAAAATGCAACCGTGGAGCTGTTTCGACCTGGTTGGGTCTCGTCAGCACGGTGTAGCAGCAAAAAGATGGGTTTACGGTACCTCGGTGTAAGAACCTGTGACTTTTTCCTTTGTCTTTTACCTTTGTAGTATTGCATTCCCAGTTGACTGTATTGTTTTATGCCTTTTGTTTTCTTTGTTTTACGTCACTCGTGAGTTTCACAGGTTCTTACACCGAGGATGAGCCAAAAAGATAGAAAAACAAGAGGATACCTGGAGCCTGTACTCATGCGCTTGCATAAGAACGTAACTGGGTCACGCACCCCTTCCCTCTCAACGAATTTTGCGTGACATGTAAGTCTTGTTTTGTTTACATATTATCAGATATCATTTATATTAGGGGTGGACCATTAGAAATCCTGGGAGGGGGGTCAAAAATTTTTCAGTGTATGAATTTTTTTTTTCGGCCTGAGTTTCCTGCAGGATTTTTTTTTTGGGAGGTGCAAGCCTGCAGGTTTTTTTTTTTTCTCAGATCTTCTTTATAAATGCCTTCAAACTCAATTTTTTTTTTTACTCGGCCCAATCCATTTTTGGTATTAAACGCTTGAGAGTAGATTTAAGTCAGAATGTGGAATCTTTGCATGAAAAATGGGGAGAAATAAGGATTGAGATGCAGTGGTCGAGCGCCGAAGGCGCGAGACGGCTAGGGGGGTCTGGGGGCATGCCCCACCAGAAAATTTTGAAATCTAGATGCTCTGAAACTCCATTTCTAGTGTTCTGAGACAACAATTTCTGTCAAAAATGTTTGGCAAATTGATGTGGCTTCTCGTCGCTTTGCGTCTCTTTGTGTGGCTCCACATACAAGTACTCGATTTCATTTTATATTTCTTGCTGTTTCTTTAGTTTATCTGGATATCAGAGTTAAGTATACAAAATTTCGTCTTTTTGTATAGTAAGTATTATGAGAATTTGACGAAAATGACAGAACAGATGTCAAAATCGGGATTTTTCCTATCCCGATCACATATTGGTCTGGATTCGGGATTTTCAAGCAAAATCGGGGTAATCTCGACGAAATCTGTAATGTATTTAAAAAAATACTTTCGTGTAGTAGAGCAGGTTACATATTTCGTAATTCATGATGTTTACAGTGTTTTCAAATATGTACATAAACAAGGTTTTGGTTATATTAAGATACTGGTACATGTACCAGATAGACCTTTGAAGCAGGTAATTTTTGACAGCATTTGACTCAACCTGAAGTTGCTTTTTGATGAATTTTACTACCAGAGAGCATGTCATACTCTCATATGTTCCAGTTTAAAATAAATAAATAAAATACTGAAATAATTAAATATATCCAGTTAGCTTGCAGGATTTTATTTTTTTATGGTCAACTGCTTGCAGGAATTTTTTTTGAGACAATTTCCCTTTGCAGGAATTTTTTTTTGGTAATTGTCACCCCCCCTCCCAAGATTTCTAATGGTCCGCCCCTTACGACTGAATTTACAACTGAATTTAAACACGTTTTATAAGCATTTCTCTAAATCTCAGCGACAACACAAAGAAAAATTCAATCACAAATTGATATCAACATAAATTCTCATCGAAAAATGTAATTTCTTTTCCGGTGAAGACCAAATGCCAGTGGCTTGACAACAAGAACGTGATTACGGGAAAAGCGGGACGAAAGCTAAAAATGGAAACAAGGAAACCTTACCGAAAGCAATTCTCGACCCCAGAGCTCTTCTCTTTTGCGCACGGTCGCGCGGCCCAAAACAAAAAAAGACCGAGAGCTCTGGGGTCGAGAATGACCGAAAGCTTGACTCATGCCGCTATGCGCATGAGTAACTAGCGCGAACGCCACTACACCGAGCGACCGCGCAAGAATCTCGTTGCCGTTGTGTGACACAAAGGCGGCCTTGTCTTGCGTGACAGACCCCTAAGTCTACGCGATCGTAGTGAACGAACCAAAATGGCGGACGAAGTCGACTATTTGCAATTTTTAGCCCAGCATAAAGCTCAACTATCAGTGGCCGATGTTCCTGAGCAGTTTTGGAAACCTTTACACGAAAAACTGAAGAATGAGGTAAATCTCTGTTAGCCAGTGAAAAGTTGATTTTGTGTGATAAGCTACGTTCTCCAAGCGTTCCGGACAACTTGACGCACGTGCACTTGTGGCTTGTCACCATATTTTGTCCTACAAATTTTCTTTTGGGGTTATGTAAAGTTTACTTACATTATCTTCGCGTGAAGTCGCTTGTTTTTAAACCTGGGGAGAGGGAATAAAAAATTAACTGTCCTGTTCGCATACAATAAATTTGTTCTGAATTTCTCATTGTTCTTTCAGTGGGAATTTCAAGTCTATTTGTCAAATTGTGTCACTACGGGTGTCATCAAACGTCATCAGATGTTTATCACATCTCATCAATTTCACAGTGGTTTAAATGTTCTTCACAGGACTACACAAACTGACCCCCCCCCCCCCCCTCCCCCCGGTCCAGTGGCTTTGCAGTTATTGTTGTAAATATATAAGCTTAAGCATTTCTATGCATGAATTCATATTTTGCTCTTAGCTATTTTTCTCTCTTATATGCCAGTTGTAGAGGGTAGGGGGCTTTTTGTGAATGTTGTTAGCAATACTGAATTTAGAGGCTTCAACTAACCATAATTTTTGCATATTATTTTTGAGACTTTTGGTCTGAATTGTTATGTAATATATGTAACTGTACATGTATTTGATTTTTACTTAGACATATGATGCTGGGTCATATTTTACAATGGCCAAAGATGAAGAGGGCAGACTGAAAGTTTTTGTCACCAGTGAAGAAGGACTAAAGGCCTCAGATCCTAACTGGTAAGAAATACAAAAATTTCTTTATTGATGAAATACGCTAAAAATAGTCTCACTCAGTGCGAAGATGGCCTACACGGCAGGTAACTGTTGTAGCATGAAGAGATACAGGGGTGGATCCAGGAATTTCTGAAAGGGGGGTCCGGGTGTGTTCCCCGGAAAATTTTTCCGGTTTTACCCTCTAAAACGCCATTTACGGCATTCCTGAGAGTCGAAAAGCGTTTGTTAAGTAAAAAATTTGACAATCAGTCAATTGGTGGAAGTGAAACAACTACATATAAAACAATTTTATTCTTTTATTTTTATGAACCACATGGGAGACACGTACAGGTCTAATAGGGGGGGTCCAGACCCCCTGACCCTCCCCCTGGATCCACCACTGAAATAGTACAGTATTCTTAGTAATGTATGGTTCACTACAAACTAAAGTCCATAATCTTAGCATAATATGCTTACATTAATTAGAGACTTGGATTAACTCTACCACCCTATAATTATAACTCTACAATCAACTTGAGGATATACAGGCTTCAGAAGGGAAAGGGATTTGAATGCTGGTGGTGGACTGTGTGTTTAATATTGTCATTGTCAACTCACCCATATTCCCAGCTGCCACTTAAATGAATATCTCATATGATGTTGCTGTAATTGAATCATTATGGATTACTATCAGGCTAGCTATTCCTCTTGCCTCAAGCTAAGCCATCCCTAGCATTCTACTTGATGCTATTTGTTGCCCTTCTGATTATAATGGGACTGTTGATAATAATGCTAAACTGCTAGATCACATTCAAGCTAAGGTTGAATCTTAACTCCTGAAACACTGTGAGAGTCTTATTAGAGGCTCTGCTTGGGGGGGGGGGGGTGGGGGGGGGGGGGTCCCGTGTCGCTTGTCTGAATTTTAAAATGTCTCGTGTCGGTGTTTTATCAATGTTTCACGTTGCTGTCGGAAATTGAACGAACATTTGTCTTTTGTCACAATTTCATTTTACATGCTGTCACTATTTATGGGTCATGTCGCCTGTTGGAATTTACCCTGGCAGGGCCTTTTATTATCTTATGCAATGAATATTTATTTATATCAAATCTAATGCACCTCCTACCGGTACGGGACTGACTGAGACGTAGTTACTAAAAGAAGGAATGACCTACAATGACCTACAATGAGCTACAATGACCTACAATGAGCTACAATGACCTACAATGAGATACAACGATCAGCCACAATGACCTACAATGAGCTACAATGAGCTTTAACGATCTACAATGAGCTACAACAAGCCACAACGACCTACAATGAGCTTCAACGACCCACAATGAGCTACAGTGACTTAGAAAAAGCTACAATTAACTAAAATTAGCTACAAGGGGTTTATAATATCACCATCCTTACCGTTATATACCATAGAAAGGTCGGTCCCACGAGAGGAGAATAATTAGCGACCACCCGTTCACTTCTGAAAATCACCGGCTTTAGCATTCCATCTTTAATACATTTTCTTTGAACTGGAAGTGGTCTTGGTTCTTGTCGATCACCGCTCAGGGATGTAACTTACAAAGGGGCAAGGTGCTCGTTTTGTTAGGAACACTTTCCAAGAATACCAAACATTATCCTAAGGTGTCCAAGAATAACCCAGCATGTTCTAAAATTTTTGCAGATTTTCCATGATTCTAGCTTTCGTGGCAGGTGAGAAGCGTTGCGTGACAATCCATGTAGCTACGTGTATAAACGCAGTACTATGCATGACATAAAGTGTATAAATAATTATACCTCATTTCAAAGCTATTAAAATAAAGAATAAAAAAAATCCCTCCAAGATTTGAAGAAGGAATCACAGGGCCTTTTGCAGATTGCCGATGCTAGCCGATGATTCCCGAAAGATAGTTACCGATATCCTTGTATAAACATTTGTGATAAAAAAAGATGAAGTGAAATGTTTGAAAGATAATATTTTTGAACCGGGAATAAACTTATTTATAATATGACCATACGGCCCCGCTGACGCTATCCTACAGAAAATAGAATCGCAAGGTGACGTGAGTGGGGCCGGACGGGTTGACGCGAGCCGGTCCGGAAAGATAACGTAAAGATAACGTAGTACAGGTACGGCCTTTTGTTACTTCCGGTGATTTTCAGAAGTGAACGGGGTGGTCGCTAATTATTCTCCTCTCGCGGGACCGACCTTTCTATGGTATATAACGGTAAGGATGGTGATATTATAAACCCCTTGTAGCTAATTTTAGTTAATTGTAGCTTTTTCTAAGTCACTGTAGCTCATTGTGGGTCGTTGAAGCTCATTGTAGGTCGTTGTGGCTCGTTGTAGCTCATTGTAGATTGTTAAAGCTCATTGTAGCTCATTGTAGGTCATTGTGGCTGATCGTTGTATCTCATTGTAGGTCATTGTAGCTCATTGTAGGTCATTGTAGCTCATTGTAGGTCATTGTAGGTCGTTCCTTCTTTTAGTAACTACGCTGACTGAGATGCAAACAGAGCATGCCACAGGTGTATGTGCTGTTAATGAGTACCTTAGTACTGCAGCTGCCATCAGCCAGAAGCAACTGCATTGTATAGGCATTATGCATGTAGCTTATCGATATTGATTAAATTCTGTTCACAGTGTGTTCCTAATCGATCATGCCTGGACCTACGAAGTGAACTATGCACGAACCCAGCTTAAAACAATCCCTGGTTTGTTGGACAGGATGGCTTCTTTGATGGGAATAACAAGTAATGTAGTAGTTTGAATACTTCTGCTAAGATGATATATCCTATTAGAATTTTCCAGCATCTTCACAGTGAAAGCCAAGTTTTGATTTTAAAGCATTTTACTGTTTACCATATAGATGAAGGTTTTCCTAATGTGAATCAAGAAGAGATAGTTGAGAAGATCTTTGAGAAAATGTGGAGGTTTGTTCATGTCATTATTTACAATGTGTAGCACACTGTTTCATTTGTGCATTGCATCGAGCCTGAGGCTGTAAATTGTATAACCTAGTTTATTTGTCTGTTTGTTAATTGCAGTTTTAATCAGAGTTACCGAATAAAGATGATTGTAAGTATTTTGTACTAATTGCCACATGAATTAATTAATATTTGAAGTAATATACTATAAAACCATTAAAAAATTAAGGGTTGGTCATGTTATAATACTTTTCTTCACAATATAATTTACATGTAAATGTGGCTAGTAAACATTATTTAGGCTTAAAGTTAACCTTGAGCCAATGTGGTCAGTGGGTTCTCCTTCTGTAGCATGTGATGTGTGGGGTGGGCCCATGGGAGATTTGCAGGGCTTTCATTGTGTATTTGTTTCATGTGCTTTTTGCTTGGCAGATCTTCTCTGATCATTATTGCATTGCCTTTGTAAATCTTTGCAGATTTTTGTGAAAAAACCCTTTAGGAGCTAACTGATACATTATAAACTATTTTCACATTTTGATCGGTTTTAGTTATTGTCAATAGAAAGCTAAAAATCATAATATATCAATAGGTTTGAATTATATAATTCATGTAATATAAAGTTACAGTTGAACCTACAGTAGGCCTCATATGTAAGTGACCATCCAAAATGCAAGGCCCAGGTGGTCACTTACAGGAGGTGGTTGCTTTTATTAAGGGGGTCAGACCACAGGGGGTGTTACCTTTGAATCATATGAACCTGTACAGTATAGTTATTTCAATGTACAAAGTACAGTACCTATCAGTGCAAAATATTGTATCTTATAATTCAACACATTTGATACATAAATGTACACTGCCCAAATATATGGTAAAAAAAGTTATCAATATACGCTATGTCTACATGACTTATATCCAACATTGTAAAATTCATTAATAGTTCACGAGGGTGATGACCAATCCGACAATCCATATATGATTTATATTTTCATATATATCCTTTCACAACAGTATTCAAGTCACATGTATACCTTTGTAAATCCCAATACATATATAAACTGTCTGAAAGTGCGGAGAGGGTTTGAATAGGTAGCAGTGAAATGTTGGGGTTGATGAATGAATACAGAATATTAATTAGCTTCATTAGCATTCTGTATCTAGATACAGAATACTAATGAAGCTTTATAATTAGTATTCTGAAACTGATACAGAATTTAATATAATGCTGCATGTTTTCTTTAAAGGGCCAAGATGCCAGTGGCCAGGTTTATGAAAAAGATTATGATAATGATGAGGAATATTCTCCTTTGTGGTTTGTTATGGATGAGTTTGGTTCTTGTATACAACATTCAGATGATCCTACCTTTGCTGTGAGCTTTATTCATTATGTACCTCTTGGTATATCCTTCTCAATAATGTGGCCCTTGAAGGATCTGGAATATGGAGGTTTGTGACAAGTCAATCTAATTCACTATTAATTTTGCAGTAGCATCAAAAAGAAGTTCTAAGTAGTTTTTCACAAGCTGAATACGGTGTTAACAGAAACCAAGCATTAGCTGACATCTCATTGTTTGTTAAAGGGGTAAGTATCGACTACAGAATCTGTTATGCTTTGGTGGGGGAGTAAAACACAAAAATTTGGGTTTATCAACTGAGTCGATAAGGTACATGTTGTGTATTAAAATTGGCCACCATGAAGAGATTGAAAAGCCGACGTTTAGAGCGCCAACCCTTCATTAGAGTGAAAACAGTGTTCCAGTTAACTTTCAAAGGCAGGGAATCAGTGAATAATTTTAAGGGGTCAACAGGTTGTGGGTCTCTCTAAATCTTCTTAAGTTTAAGCCATTTGATTTCTCAGGTCAGGAAGCCAGCCTTGTCAGGTTTTTGACCTGAGACCCCTCTCTTATCCGGAACACTTCTTATCCGGAACACTTGTTGTTATTACTTACATTTACTTTTGACCAAATGCCATAGTGTACAAGGTTCCTTTTGCCTTGTGCAAATTATCACTGGTGTGTGATTGATGTTTCTTCTGTAACTTATTAATTATTTAGATGAAGTTACCAGAAACTATTTACCACAATCAAATGAGGAGCAACTCATAAGGGAATGCTGTTTGTTGCCATGGTTTCCTGATAAGTTGACAGACAAAGAATGGATTAAACAATTGTCTGCTGAGACAACTTTGGATTCTGCAAGGAAAGAACTTCATGAAGTTCAGATGAAGGTTTGTGTTCTTTACAAGATAGCTTTTGAGTATTGATCCAGCCAGGAGTCAAACTCCAGACACCCTGTGCTGCGAATGAATAAAATGTATGTGCTGCATCAGTGGGGAATTGAATTAATGAAACGTGAAAATTTGTTTTTTACCATCTGAGTTGAAAACTAAAGGCTGAAATTTCCCCTTTTTTGCTCTTGAATAAAAACCACAAATAAAACATGTATTGAAAACTGTAATTATATTAACAAGAGAAAAATAATAATGAGCTGAAAATTAATAAAATTCCTCAAAGCACATTAACCACTACAACTATTTCTAATACATATATGTACAATCTAAAATAAAGGAGGGAGGGAAAGAAAAAATAAGCCAGCAGTGGACAGACAAGAGTACAACCTGAAGAGCTAAAACGAAAACAATAAACATCACTCTAGAGCCTGACATATAAATCAGGGGTGGATCCAGGTATTTCTGGGAGGGAGGGGGGGGGGGGGGGGGGGGGTTGGTGTATGCCTTAATAACTTTCCATGCCATGGGAGTGGACTGCAATCTTCTAGAAGGGGGCATCATCTCTAAAGTATCATTTCCAGCTTCCTGAGACTCAAAAAGCAATTAATTGTGAAGTCAAGTTATAATTAATCTACAGTCGCAAATTATCTCTTTTTAACTTGACAATCAGTCAATTGGTGGAAGTAAAACAGCTACCTATACAGTAAAACAATTTTATTATATTGTTTTTATGAACTGCAAGGAGAGACATTAAGAGTCAAACAAATTGTAAAAAAAAAAAAAAATGCTGCTCAAAGGTGGGATTGTAACCCCCTCCACCCCTCCACCCCTCCCCTGGATCGGTTCTTAACCTATAACATAAACCAGATCAACTGGCCAGGGGTAATTAATTATTTTAAATTACTTTTAATATACCCACAGTTCGAGTGTTGGCCCTTTATCAGAGCAATAAGTTCTGACAAGAGGCTAGCACTCTTAACCAAATTTTCACCTTTTGCTGCAGACTAAACAATACTGGTCTTAATGTAACTCAACATTCTTACAACAGCAAATTCCGTCATAATTCGTATTCATTTGTCATTTCTCGCATCTGGAACAAACTACCATCTTCTGTTAAAACCGCCCCTAATTTATCGTCTTTTAGAAGAAAACTGAAAACTCTTATTTTTACCGGCTGCCAATGCAAAAGCTGTCTATAATCTTTCGACATTTCAGTGTATACATTGCTTCTGTTTAAATATATATTTATCAATAGTTAAATTTAATAGCGATTAATTTAGATTTAAGAATTTTTAGACTTTGTAAATGTATTTTATAGTCAGTCACTTTTATCATGAGCCTCTGGCTCGGGAGATTGGGCAACCACTCCCCGTGTACCTGACGGTAAATAAATTATACCTTATACCTTATACTGATGTACTTACATTCGTAACTACCGGTAACTGGCTTACCAGATTCGAACTCCCCCCAAATCCTTTGTCCTTTTCTTCAGCATGTGTGATGCAGTATTAGAATTAGCTGCAATATAACCACATGATCTTTGTGTTTTGTTCTATCTCCATAGGAGTGGCAGGGCGAGAAATACCCCACCACTGACAATACAACAGAGCCCAACATTTCACTTACAAGTGACAATAACAAAATTTATCGCGTCTTCACTACTGTTGTACAAGTGAAAGAATTCCTAACACATCCAAGATTTGTTCTGGTGGACAACAGGGAAGATGCTGATATCCTCTGGTTGATTGAGCATTTTAAAGATTTCAGGTTCGTTGCGAAGTCTCGACTGCCCTTGTGTTGACCAAGTTGATGAGGTGGCTGGAGTATGTTCATAAAACATTTGCTGGTTCTTTTTTATTACTATATAGTGGACATCCAAACTCCATCAAGTCAATTTACATTGTAATTTAAATTCTTAACAGGTGTATTAATCATTTTCCTTGTACACTCTTATAGTGAAGACAGCGAGGGTTGTCCAATACTCTTACAAATTTATGCATAGCATTGTATTGCATTACATGACCATAACAATTGTTTAACAATACATTCTAGAACGGCACAATACGGCTTAATGTATTACAGTACAATGCTATGCATAAATTTGTCAGAGTATTGGACAAGTATGAAGACAGCAAGACGGGGGTTTTAACAGTCATGCCCATTTTGGTCAGCTAACATTTCTCAGCAATAATAACTTAGGAGTGGAAGGGCAAGAAATACCCAACCATTAATGAGCTGGTTAAGTTCTCAGTTATACATTGTTTTCCAAGTAGAAAATTAGGATGAAGCATGCATTTACTTAGTTATTTACTTAGTTATACTTATACTCAATATATAATAGTTAATAGGCTACTATTATCTCAAATCGAATCCATTTTACAGTTTAATTGTTAAAATTTTCTACTCAAGTGCATCTTGTGTACTAAAACTAGTAGTAAGTCTATTTGGTCACAGATCTCCAGGATTAAAATGGATATGTACATGTATTACTTAAAAGTATTTGCCAAGTAACATTGTCATGTTCTGCCATATTGTCTTAACTACAATGCTCTTTTGAGTTTAGTAAAGAACGCTATTTAACTGAATGTGTTTTTCCTTTAGATCGTTACAAGAAAGTGGTAGGTTCATAAATCAGTTCCCAAATGAGTGTAGCCTGACGTGCAAGGACCTCCTAGCATCAGTTTGTCAGAATGCAAACCCCCCTGAAAGTGGTAAAGAAGATAACTTGCTTACAAGGGGACCTGAATGGCTTCCTGTTACATTTAATCTTACATTTGAGCTTCCGCTGTTTGTTGATCATTACCTAAAGAGAAAAGACAGGTACCTGAGGACATAAAGGAATGACTCACTGTATCTAGACTTACCCATAAGACACAAGATAGCATTTTATGAATGCAATTTAATGGTTTTGTTGGTAGAACATCTTACCATGAAGCATTTCATAGTTTTGAGGCCTTGCTTGCAGTTGCATAATATTACGTAAAATATCAAACACAAGAAAGAGTGGCTCATCAGGATTTCCAAACACCGAGAAATGAAGTGAAAAAATGAGATGCAGCCGAGTTGTTTTTAGCCGACTTCAAGGTATTTGGATACCTGATGAAATACCCTTTTGAGTGTTTGATATTAATAGCTTCTCAAACTGATCATTAAACACAGAGAAAATGAATGAATAGATTTTCCAAAGTCTTTGCTAATTTGGATCAGGTTTCCAAACCACTATGACAGCGGTCCTACTGTGATGGCGGGCCCACCGTGACGGCGGTCGCACCCGTGATGGCGGTCGCACCCGTGATGGCGGTCCCACCCGTGATGGCGGTCCCACCCGTGATGGCGGTCCCACCGTGACGGTGGTCCCACCCGTGATGGTGGTCCCACCGTGACGGTGGTCATGCTTATGATTTTCTCTGTTTGAACTGGATGAATTATTAATGAATTTGAAAAGTAACATTCATAACTGCTCAGTGATCACTGCTTCCTATACAGTGTAGATGCATATGATTTTATTCATGTACTCATCATCTAGAAATCAATATTTGTTGGCATTTGGAGGTATCGTTTTGCTCTGAGGGTTTTCTCAGAATTCCCTCCACAAAAAAGCAACATTTCCAAATTCCAATTCAATCAGAATATGGAGTATCTTCTTATCTCGTCCCCAATGCCTCTCTTATGGGTCAAATAAAGTTGAGGATCTGTAGCGTTTTATTGCTAAATAGCATGAACATGTAATTAATCAATCAGTTTCTTTGTTTCCAGCGCAGTATGATAAAGTGGTCGCCTGGCTTGTGCATTATTTGTTTTTCTTTTTTCTTTTTAGAGGACTTGACAATCACTGGATATGTAAGCCATGGAATCTTGCAAGAGCTATTGATAGTCATGTTACATCAAATTTAAACTACATCTTACGGTTAAGAGGAACTGGGCCTAAGGTATGTGTTATTAATCATTTAAAAAATATTCATTTTTCGTTAGGAAAAGGGAAAATCAATGAAATTAGATTGTTCTCATCAATCCTTTGCAAATTCTTGTTAAAATACCGACAAATGTTTTGTCCAGTGAGAAAAAACATAACTATATGAGTTGTAGTGGGCGGTGTACTTGTTGTTCAATGGTTCTAGCTGCTGCTGTCTTACTCTCTCCCACGCACAGGACTAAAGGGAGTTTGGGCATGCACTGAGCAAAGCGAAACGTAAGCGTGAACACACCAGTTGCTGAGTCGATTTTTCCAAGCGAAAGGAAAAAAAAGCCCTTGAGTCCTTGGACAAAATTTGTTCCAAATTTTTTCTGTCTGCCCTGGCGTGCGTTTCTCGAAACTCCCGAAGACTTTTCGGGCCCGAAAGCTATTTTTTAAATGCCCTTTCTAACGAAAGGCGTTGAAATTTTAAGCCCACAAATCAGCTAAAGTTGTGTAGTAAACGCAAGATTTTGTTGCTTAGCTTTCAAAATCAACAAAAACCGAATCTTTATTGGGAAATATTCTGCACGTAACACAGCTTTTCGGGTCCGAAAAGTTTTCGGGTCTTTTGAGAAACACACGCCTGGTTTATAAATTGGTACAAGCAAAATATCGAGAAAACCTAACAAAATGCTGGAGGTCTCCTGTGATGGACTAGCATCTAATTCAGGGTGAATTAGTGAATGGATACTCTAAGATACCTTCATGCGACTGAAACCAGAGATTAGTATCTGCCCTGACTTACATTAGAAGTAATATATCAAACACGATAACATATCAAACATAAGGAAGAGTGTTTCATCAGGATATCGAAACACTGAGAAGTGGGTTGAAAATGATACTTTCTTTTCATCAATCATTTTATTTTTGTATGTCGACCGTACAAAATTAAAAACTGACGCTTGCACAAAGCCATTAACGTGTTTCTTTAATGGTCAAGCTGATATATTACTTCATGTACACTTTATATGTAAGAGGAGTTAAATGATTGTCCATTGTTCACTAGGTTGCTTGTAAGTACATAGAGAATCCTGTTCTGTTCAATCGTGAGGACGTTGGTCGAGTGAAGTTTGATTTTCGGTACCTAGTTCTCATTTCTTCCGCAAAGCCGCTGGTGCTACATGTAGATAAATTATTCTGGCTGCGATTTGCAAATGAGTGAGTATTTAAACCCTAATTTAACAAGTTTTCTTCATGAAAATAGTTTTGGCTCCCTTAAAAGCCTTGTTTCAGAAAACCAAATAGAGCGGCTTTTAATTGAGTGTCGTAAAAACTAATTAGTAATCACTGGCCAATCACAACAGCGTAGACAACCCGATGAACCAATCAGAAGCAAATATATGTAGCCGGCGCCAAGCGCGGGAAAACGCGCGCGAACAAGCCACGATTGGTTGTGGTTTTACTTCTGATTGGCCGAAGAAGTGGCACGAGATTTTTTAGCCAATCACAAAGCGTAACAATGTAAAACCAAAACAATCGCGAAAGGACTTTCGACGCTCAACTAAAATCCGCTGTATTGGGAAAATTACATTGTATTTGTATTTAACTTCTTGGTATTTTTCTGCTGTAAAGATCAGTTCGCCGCTTACCATTTCGTTTACGTTTTATTTATTTACCGTATGACTTTCTGGGCCATGACCGAGCTGTTAATAATCTATTTTGGCTTTTTATTTTTTTTTAGACCTTTTTCTTTGGATTCCTTTGATGTCTACTCAAAACATTTCACAGTGATGAATTACAAAGATAGTGAAAATTTAAAACAGGTAAAAATGGAGACAAGACGCGTGTCTTTTTTTTTTCTTCTTCTTCTTCTTCTCTGGTTACTTGACTTTTTATTAGATGAACCTTCTTTTGACTTCATTGCACATAACTCATATTTTGACCTACTACTGTCTAATACTTGAGTGTTTCTTCTGTAACAGGTGCATCACCATGAATTCATACCCATGTTTGAAGAACAATATCCTAATCACAAATGGGCAGATGTAGAGGTAAATATGTAATAGAAAGGTGAATTGCACTTGACGGCTTGATTTGATGGATTCCTTGGAAGTGTCGCTAGTTTATTAAAGTGAACCTGTTTGGGCTGGTTCCCACTAGCAACGTAATCGGAAGCGGAGTCGGCCGGAGTCGGAAGCGTAAACAGCCGTTTGTTTTAGTGTAAACGAGGAACCGACTCGCAATCGGAATCGGAAGCTCGACGGAACGGAATTGGAAGGATCATAAGGTATCTTTTTTCTTTCGATTCCACTTCTGTTTCCGTCGCTTATTATCCACTTCCGTTGTACTGATTTCCACTAACTAACTTTCTTGCGATTGCGAATGTGATTGCGATTGCGATTGCGATTCCGTCGCCAGTGGGAACCAGCTATTAAAGCGCGCGCAATGACTTGCTTAACGAAAAACGTATTAGGAACCTTCAGGTTGCGTTCCTTTTAACCAATCTAAATACGGATTCTGCGATCGGAAATTTGATTTTCCGTTCTATTTACATGTAGGGACAAACTATACTTAGATTGCAATTTGAACGATCTACGCCCGAGGTGGATCGTTGAGATTGCCGTGATATCTCAATGTGGTCTCAGATTGTGCGTTTCATTTGGCGAACTAGTTTCAGATCAATAACACCTAGTCGTTCCGAATCCGCAAACAAACAAACAAAGGCCCGAATCGGCTGAGCTGGAGACAGGTTACGGGTTCGATTCCCGGCCGAACCAATACTTGGGGTCTTAAAATAACTGATGGTGATGGTACTAACTTTGCTATGATATCTGCAAACGTTTAGACCTTCACGTGGCTCGAATAACCACGTAGAAATGACGGTCCCGTGTCAAGTAGGGAACGTAACAACAGTCTTCTAAATTAGTGTTTTCCTGCTAAATACATTGACACTTAAAAATAAAATGATTTTTTCTGTAAATTATATCAGCAGTTGACATTTTATTCTCTATGCGCATGTACAGGCCAAGATATTTAAAATGTTCCGAGGGATGTTCGAGGCGGCAATCTCCGACTCTCCACCAAAGACCTTTATGCATTGTACACAGGCAAGTATCTGATGTTCTTGACCCTCAAACGAACCCTCTTCTGATGCGATCTAACATTCCCATACACTGTAAAAAATGCCAAGGGGAGACAGTCACTAACAAACTTATTATATTATGGTATTGCTCATATCTTGGGCTTCTGACGTTCTGTATTTTATTTATATAATGTTAATGACCGAAATAATAAGTTAAATAATTTGCTGCGTTTGTTTTCAGTCTCGTGCGTTTTATGCTGTAGATCTGATGCTCAAATGGGCCGACGATGGTAAGTTTGTTGTTAACCCGTTTATGCGAATATTGCGTTTTTGTTTGTGAATATTGCGGGGTTTTTTGTGAATATGGAGTTTTTGGTAAATATTACGTTTCTTGTGAATGTTGTGTTTTTTGTGAATGTTGCGTTTTTGCGAATATTGCGTTTTTATGTGAATGGTACGTTTTTTGTGAATATTACGTTTTTCGCCAAACATTGGACAGTCGACGTTTTCTTTGTAAGCGTAACAGCCCTAGTTAAAACCACTCAAGCCGGCCATTCTAACCTCTCCCTCTTTTGTAATTCGATTGCTCCCTCGCTTTCAGATCCCCTCCCCGTAGATCTCCGTAATAAGCCTGGCCAGCCGGGCTTATTACGTCACTGCATATCTTGAAGTAAGAACTGTTGTTAATTAGTTTTCTGAATACCACTCAGAAATTTATAGGAATAGGCCACTTCGAAAAATACCATAATAATCTTTTATGTACAGGCTCAGCCTCACCGGGGTGTAATTATTCAAGCCTTCTTTTTTAGAATGGTATAATGGAATTCAGAATACATGTAGGAACGCTAGGAGGTAGCATTGTGTGTTCATATACAAATGTGCACCGTATGCAAATTGCCAAGAAGTTAAAGCATAGCACGTGCAGTTCGTGTTGAAAACAAAAGAAATTGGAAAATTAGGCTTAAATCAAGCACCACCCAAATCTGCACTCGCGGAAGACAATGGCCCAGAATGCCATGTGCAGCAAGATTTTTTTTGACTCGTTAGATTCGCAATTGTTAGTGCGATGGCAAAAACATTTTCCGCAGAACAAGATTTTCAGTTAAAAGCGTTGCCAAATAATGAGCGTGGATCGCGGGTCACTCGCTTGTACGTTGCGCTTTTTTACTCACGATCTCGCCTCGACGGCCGAAGCCCTCTTCACTTTCATTCAGGACTGTGCAGTGTATTAAGAACATTATCTGAAATAGTTTCATTCAGAAAAAAGGGTTTTGAAAGCAGCGCGAGGCGCGAGTTGAGTTGAGCGCGAAAGGTCACTGAGTAGCGCGCCAGAGGAACGCGCGAAATCATAAAAAATTTTCCCCACAAAAATAAAAACGGCGAGTGAAGGCAGCGAGCTTCATACACGAACCAAAGAAGCGTGAAGTGTAAGTGACACGCGACTAGAGGAGCGCAAAACGTTACGACTTGCGCTTTGCAAAAAGGAAATTTGCAAAAATAACCGGCCAGTCTATTACGTTTTTGTCTCTGTGAAACGAGCAATTGACTCTCAATTTAAGGAAGACCACGTTCTGTCTTTATCTATAAACGTTTTGCCAACAAATTCATGTGCCAGTATTTTAATCTAGCTGTTTTGTGAAAGGTTTCATGAAGAAAGAAATTTGGTGCCCCCGGCGGAAAAGAAGCTTGGTGTGTCAAAGAGTCGCGCCGACTCGGACACCGCATTGGGTTATCGTGACAGACTTGGGCATCGGCTTCAGTGTTGCTCGTAGTTTATAATTTACGGGATGCCATTATAGTTTTTAGAGCTAACTTTGTGCCGCGGACAAAGGCGCGTTTCGTTAAATGTCTAGGAATTCTATTACAAGATCTTATGCAGATACAAATAAAACCCGGTAACAATTAAAAATCTAGTGATTATAAAGTCATTGTTTGGTAGAACTTCGATTTCAATGGTTAGTTGCGATGTCACACGCACTATTGTTTGCAGAGGCGGAGTTTTGCATCATTAATATGCGAGCGGGAGTTTTGAACTCGGGCAGTCGAGTTCCCCTGGGAATCTACAAGGGCAAAACAAGATGAAGTGACCAGAAGTCGTTTCAGGATTTCAGTAAAAACCAGAACTTCCAATCGTCAAAATCCTTCGAAAATTTGTACGAGGCTTCCTTAAATGTCAGACTACCATAACCATATGCTAAAACCATACTAACGTGTGGCAAAAAAAAACCAATTTCAAGGTGAAAAAAACAGAACTTATACGGGGACTGAAAACTCTGCGATTGAAAAATATATTTTATTAATACCTTTTCTATAAAAGCCATATGCTAAAACTAATGAATGTTACGCAGTTTCGTCAAAATATCAAAAATAGCAAGCCTTGGTCGACAATTTCAGGCCATTTTCTCTATTGTTTGGCATGTTCTCGCCGACGAGATTTCAAATTTAGCGCTGTTGGCTACACAAAAGGACCCGGATGTGTCGCTGAATTCTGGGCGATGAAGTGGCCTATACTTGTCTTGGTCAGAAGCACAAGTAATTTGTTTAATACTTAGCAGGTTCTTATAGATACTTGAAAGTACGATCAAAGGGTCCCATGAGCCAACTCGACCCCCCCTCTCCTAGACATTTTGCTTCACCGACCCCCTTCCCCCTGCGTCCAACTACCCACCCTCCCCTCCCTCCCAACGCCGTCTCTTTGGGTAAGGCAGATGACCATTACATATTGCGGGCTCAATGTGAAATATTGTCTCACTGCTGTAACTCGCTGAACGCTTCGAATATCCACGAGTTAAAAATGTGCAATGGTTTTTAAAGTGCCCCATGATCAAAGTTTTGATTTTTATTTTTTTACATTTTCGTGTACTATTAGACTTTCTTACTCATCTTGCCAAATTTCAATCCATTACGAACATCAGAAGTCAATTTATTTTAACATTTATGTCCGAGAATTTACGGCCGCCATTAATCAACCTTGTTCCAGGGCTTGGTTGCGAATGGGAGAAAGTGACGTCAAAGGCTCAAAAATACCTCACGGGTTGAAATTATAATAACAGTAAGTATTGAAAATCACGCGAAAAGCAACAAAAACTTTGGACTTGTTCTTCGTGCAATTTTCTATGCTGATTGTCATTATAATTTCAACCCGTGAGGTATGTTTCAGCCTTTGACGTCTTTTTCGCCCATTCGCAACTAAGCCTTGGAACTGTATGAAAAGTTAATGAATGCTAATTAGCTGAGCAGGTGTCTGTATCAAAAGTTAATTCTACTGTTAAATAATTCATCAACTCAGTTGATTTGTATTGGGGTTTACAGAGGTGTACATGTGACTCAAATACCACCTATTGATTTGTCTTAACTGTTATGAATTATTAATGAATTTTATAATGTTATTTATGCTTTCCTTGTAGGCTCAGACGAGATGATTCCTCAAGTTTTGGAGCTGAATTTTTCTCCTGACTGCGAGCGCGCCTGCCGCTATCATCCAGATTTTTTCAACTATATTTTCAGTTTGCTGTTTCTTGGGGATTCGAATGGTTGGCCTGTAGAAAAAATTGCGTGACGGAAGGGCCGCCATTTTTGATTAATAGGTTAATTCCGGTGTTGCTGTTTGTTTTACAATTTTTGCAAATATAAATTTACGATTCTTGTCAAGTGTCGAATTTGGCTGCACTTGGAGCGAAATGGTTTCCAAGAAATGACAGTTGTTTACGGTTTATTTTATTTCGGAACAGTTTAATCCTCCTTGTATGCCACCTGCTCCGTCTATGCATAGTAAAATGATAATAATACACAGATCGCTTTCATGCACGACGAAAAAACGTTTCATTTCATAAAAAGGCGACCAAGCTCCGTTGTGAAAGAAAAAGAAAAGGGATACACATCAAAGAAAGCGTTTAAAAAACGAAATCGCATTTAGTGTCAGTGGGAGGACTGCCTCGTACCCAGTCGATTATTGGGATTTTGGATGAGTTAGATGAAAGGATAAGAGCTACGTGGCAACTCAAAAGTGGATGTTTTTGGACAGACGAAACCATAATAGAGCAGTTTTCAATTGACTGTTTGGTATTCCATTGCTATGCTTTGTGATTGGCTAAAAAAATCTCGCGCCACTTTCTCAACCAATGAGAAGTAAAACCAAAACCAATCGTGACTTGCTCGCACGCGTTTTCCCGCGCTTGGCGCCGGCTACATGTGTTTGCTTTTAAAAGTTCTGATTGGTTCATTGGATTGCCTGCCTCTGTTGTGATTGGCCAGGGTAATTACTTTGGTTTTGGTCTTACTACACTCAACTCAGATGAGGTAATTCATGTAATCCGCACTTTCCCACGAGCCATCTCTCATCGAAGGTTTTTTATTTTTTGCTTATGTCAAGTGACACCTAAATAATTACACAAAATTAGTGCTGGAATTTCCCGACACCGCAGTTTATTTATTACGTGTAAATAACAACAAAAATGTAAATTAAAACGCCATGCCACTGTGACATTTTCTACGGCTGTTCCTCATTCTATAATTATCGTTTATTATATACTGTATTTGAATAACCGCAATGATTCAATTTAGCGATCTCCTTTCAAAAAGTAGTCTGAAATAACAGCCGTCATGACGCCCACGGGCGAGAGAGATCCCAATGAACCCCCCATCCACTTTTATCTGTTTTGGGTGACCGTTTTCATCGTTTACGTGTAGACGGGAGGCCTAAACGCATGAAAACTTAATACGCGTTTACGAACATAAACGTATACGTGTGAACGGGGCCTAAGGCCCATATAAACGACTAAACTGTACAAAAATCGTATTTCAACACAAAATCAAAACTGTTGCCCACTACGTAAGGACACTATAAAAAATTAAGAATATTACAGAAAAAATACCTATATATAATAACTATACAACTAGACAACTATACATAAAAATAATAACATTACATTTCTCTAGATAAAAATTGGAAAAAGTATAAGTGTAAAAATTTCGTACAGTTTCGTACTATGTATTAAAAGATGCAATTATAAACTAAAAAGCATAAGATACAGTTTTTACAGTTATTGCTAACAAAATCCTCTAAATCTAGCTTTCTAATAGCCCTTTTAAAAGCGTCAATTGATGGTGTGTTCCGTATATTAGAGTCCAGCTTTGACCAAAGTAGAGGTCCTTAGTATCTCAACGAGTGTTTGCCATAACTAGTTGTGTTGAATCTCAGAGTTATAAACTCTTTCACTCCTAGATTAAAGCTGCTATTATTAAATACAAGTAAATCCTTTATGTACTGAGGGCATTTTTCACTCCATACATCGTTCTACTAATATCGTGCAATCTTCTATTCTTTAGTGTTGGTAGATTAGCCCATTCTAACAACTGGCTATATGACGAATTCCAATCACAGGATACAGCCCTCAATCCCCTTTCCTCTTCAGCAGTACACTGGGAAACCTATGCCTCGGCTTGTTTTAAAATAGCCAATTTTAGTTTTATCAATGCTCATAGCCCCTCTGTTTCGAGTGTCCGAAAAATATTCACAAGAGCCTGACGAGCATGAGAGGTGAAGCCTGACGAACATGTGGGGTGAAGCCTAACGAGCATGAGGGGTGAAGCCTGACGAACATGTGGGGTGAAGCAACAACAACAACAAACATGAGGGGTGAACAACGAACATGAGGGGTGAAGAGAAAATAAGTGTTTTGCTGGCTTCTGTCGCGATTTTAACCCTCAAAATTCCAGAAAAATACCAAATTTCATTTTGTAAAAATATTGAGAAACAAATGATATCACGCCAATGTACTGCTGGCGTTTCTCTGTTGGTAGGCTATATAAATAATACCGTATTCACTTGATGAAACGCCGTTTCTAATTTCAGCACCATATGTTTTAGAATAAGTTATATAACGTGCACGCCCAAGTGCTACATTGTAACTGAAGTTTCTTGTGTATTTTGTGTAGTTACTGCAACGTCACCATTTTTTGTGTTACTTTAAAAAGCCAAAAGACATCTTTATCTTTAACTGGAGACTCAAAAATAACGGTCCAGCTTTGTTTTAAATTATTCTGTTATTGCTCTAAGAGTAAAAATAAGTGTCTTGGGCTGCAGATAGCCACGAGCGAAATGGATTGCATCATTTTTTCAATTTTATCGCTTGTGTCTTGGAAAACTCGCTAACACTCTAGCCTGAGAAAGCAGACGTTGTTTCGTGGCGCCACCACTGGGGCCCCTGCGAAACCGACGACGTCCGTTTCGCAAGGGCCCCAGTGGTAGCGCCGCGAAACGACGTCAGTTTTCTCAGGCTATTATTATGGTTGATTCTCTCTTCCAAAATTCATTTGATATTTTCCTCTTAGTGTTCTATAAGCATTTATTGTTTGACGAAGATATGTAGTTTTAATTTAAGACTGCAGTTAAGACCCAAAAACCTCAAAATCACCCTGCATGGCTCCATTAAGTGTCAGTCAGATATTTTATTCCAAGTACTCTATATAGCAATGATATGTCATATCTGTTCTGAAATCTTCACAACCGGCCCAAAAAAATTAAAGCCCCTCCTGATCAAACGCTTACCAATAAACACCCTACTCAGAGGGACTTTGTACAGGAGAATTTTGTATTATATGACAGTGGGGAACCAATCAAAATGCATGAACGCTCATATTGATTTTCTTTTTTAATTCTAACAAATTCTTCTCTTTGCATTATCCCAGCGGATTTATCACGAAGTCGCTAGCAGTCTTCATGAACAGAAAAATGCTAAGCGGGATATATTCACTTCGGTTATAAACGAGTCAATGTGACGTCACTGTAGGTTTAATACTAAGGGGGATGTAAATGAAATCAGAAATAAAATTAAAAACTCAAATGCAATATTGTGTTGATGATGAACTTTCCATTTGTCAGCAGCGTTCTTTTTAGATTATGACGTTTCTGAATTGGATCGGAGAGGGATACTGTGTTTGCATCATGCGAGAATTATCGTCCAGTCTAAAATTAATAAGCTGATAACATGTTAGTCGCTTCTTTTCTATATTTAATAACACAAACGTGCCGTAAAATCCCCCTCAAGTCATGCCTCTCTCTCGAATTTGCCCCCCCCCCATCCCCCCTTAAAGCCAAAATGACAAACCTTATACCCATTTTCAGACTAGAACATAAGAAACATAGGCGTGTAATATGAGAGATGAGAGTAGAATAGGGGAAAATATAATAAAAGGTAAAATATGTTCTATCCAGTATTTCGCTTTACAAAAAAGCTGCAATAGGTCACTTTCGATATATTTAAATTCAATTTGATAGCGAAGCCTGGAGGACAAAAACAAAAAGGGAATGAAAAAAATATGTTTATTCATTTCTTTGATTTCTTTTGTTTATGTCCTCTAAGCCTCACTATCAAGTTGAATTTTAATATATCGAAAACGAGTTGTAGCATTAAGGGAAAATAGTCACTCGATCGCTCGCTCACTCGGCTGTAAACTTTTATTGGTAATTCCGAAGACTTAGAAAAACGCTACAGCTCGGTAAATGTTATTTTTAAATGCGTGAAGTTTCACTGTCATTTGTAAAAGTTCAAATAAACCAAATACTATTCCGAAAACCGTATGAATTAAAAACATATCTTAGCGTGATACAAATCAAATGCGCATTGAGAACTGGGTAACGTAATGGTTTAAATTTGTTTACTCATCAATAGACAATATTCGTATTTTCGGTATTGAACTGGAACTAGCTTACGTAAGAAGTTGCGTAAAAAGACACGTTAAGATGCTCTTTTAACAGAAAGTTGCTCGAAAACCAAAATGCTGCCAAAAAATGAAAAGTCTAGTCTACAGGCGCTGATTGTTTACGTTCCCTCCAACTACCAGGAGTGTTAACCATTTACAAAAAGAATCCGGAAATTTCGGTTGGAATTTAAATGCAATGGTACGGTAGCCTGTTCCAGGCGTTCAGATAGTGGGGAAAGCGCGAATAGTTGGGGAAGTTCCCTCGTCTCCCCGAATTTTTTTCGCTCGCTTTTCTTCGCGCCTTCCCCAACTATTCGCGCTTTTCCCACTATCTGAACGCCTAGAACAAGCTAAATGGTAAGTGATTTTAGTTTGTCCGATCTTGAGAGGTCGTGCCAAATTACCAACGAACGGACATGTGTGTGCCATTTGCTTTTATCTATCAGTTCAAGGCCCTGTGCCAGTTTTGATCTGTAAGCGTGGCCACTCAGCCCGTTTCTGGCGGTCAATCAACCGGTTTTCCCATGTAAATGGTAACCACTCACTGACTGCAAGTCTACTGTCTGCCACGTGATCAGATTGAATGTATAATGTAAGTCACGCGATAGCAGTTCGCCTATTATCTGACACATGACAGCATTCTGCACGCTGCGTTGTCTATCACGTGAAAGCAGCTAGTTTAAATTACAAGCGTCTATCACGTGTTAGCACCACTGTGTTGGCACTGAGCGACAAGCCGCTGGCCAGGCAAGCCCACAGCTTGCTTTGGTTTTGAAGTCTCTTGTTGATTTCAGCCAGTGCTGATGTGAATGATTTGCTTGTTTGTTTGGGTTGATCGGAGGAAGCATTTTCCATTGTTGTCTCGTGTGTTTGTGTGTCCCGATGCTCTTTATCTCCTGCTGTTGCGGTCGGACCTCGTCTGAGTAGCAATGGCCTCATTCGTTTTCTTCTTTTTCTTCCACGAAACATGTTTGGCGATCTGGTTTTCTAATGTTGTGACATGAACATAATCAACATCGGCATACTGTCAGCATCCAATTTCACAGGTTAGTTTTCTTAAGGCCTGTTAACCCTGTTTACACTGGCGATTTTTTGTGCTATGTTTGTCCACTTTTGTCACGCACAAGTTGCATCTTCAAATCGCGTGTGTAAACACGGGGCGATTCCAGTGCTATTTGGGCGCGATTTGTCACGCGATGTCGCAAAGATTTCGAAATCTGATGCAACTTGTCGACCATTTTTGGGAAATCACAGCAAATGTCGAATCTGAATCGCACAGAAATCGCACAGAAATCGCCGCAAGTTTTCACTTGCATCGGAGAGCGCGAAATAAATCACCTAAAAAATCGCATGTGTAAACAATGAGGAGAATGGCCAAATTATGACCAAAATAGCCGCCAATCACATTATGCCTCATGCACGTGACCAGGAGAACTTCATTTAATCCGATCCTACCATTCTCGGGAGATCCAGTTGCAAATGATCGGAACAAGAAAAAGTCGAAATAGGTGGAGAGAGGAATATAATATCGGTGAATTAAGTTAATGATGAATTCTTTGTCTGTAGTTTCTCGGGTATCACTCGCCTTTAGATAAATTGTCCCGGCGTTACGTTTAACCCACAATCCTCTCCCTGACTATAAGGTTCTCCCCTGATATATTTTCGAGCTATCAGGCCACGTACCTCTCTCTTTTGCGCCTTGGGTGCGGTTTGATTTATCTTCACACGTGGCTTTCGCGCCTGTTTTCTACTCTCTTCTATCACCAAACGAGTGTATAACTCGGCTCTGTAGTCTAAAACGGAAAGCACGGTAGCCATCAATATTACATCGCAGAGCCGGTCAATCACAATGTCCGCAAACAGTGTAAAAAAAGTAGTAGTATCTTTAATCACTTAATGCTAAGGAGCTTAAACAGCTCTTTAAAACACGTACGTGTTAAATCATTCGACATTTTTCTTCACCTGAAAACCTTTTTCCAGCGATTGTTCGTGTCTCTGTCAACACGTGACCACATTGGCAGGAATTCCATGATTCAGGCATCTGTTGAAAACCAAAGGAATTCAAGCTCTTTATTTAGTTCTTACTTTTCGTCTTAAGGTGGCTGACCATAATTTTTCGGCGGCACACCATTCCAACTTTGATCACGGTCAGGCAAGCTGTTTCACACATTTACTAGAAATTGAATGAGCTTACCAAAAGGATAGGCTTAGTTGACATCGGTGTTACTATAGCAACGAACCGATGACGTACTACTACTACTACTACTACCACAATCTTCATTTCATCACGGTGTCACATTCGTCATGGTTTTTCACTTAAGAAATTTCTCGACATCGGCAAGTTTTTAAGTAGAAGCTTCCGTAACAAAGATCTTATTTCCCTGAGTAAAATTTAAGACATCGCTTTTGATTACATAAACTAAAAATATAGTGAAGCAAACTGGATGAAACTTTCAAGGAAAGTAGTTTTACTCCACAAATATAATGTATAGTTAAAATGTTGTTAATTTCGTCAGGAAAACACTGGTATTGACGAAGTAATAGAAAGTAAGGCGAACCTTGACATTTTTGCTGTAAAATATTCCAGTCAAGTCTTGTCGATCTACATCTAGATAAAAGACATTAGGTCGTTTTAAAGTGCCAGTTCAATCAAATTTGACAGATTGATTTTATGAAAGGAAAGGAAATCGTGTATTGACTTGCATCACCAAATCGTTTTTTTTTAATCAGAGCACGGGAAGAGCGCTTTTCCGGACTTACTTTTCGCATTTTCACGGCCTCCATTAAATTTGCATGGTCTCCGTCTCTCTGTGACGTCACAGAGAACTGCGGGAAATTCAAATGAGTAGTTTGTAGGAGAATTTGCCCGAGCTAAAACCTGTTCGCTTCGACTACTTTCTCGGTTTTTCCAAATCACTGAGGTAAAAAATGCGGTAGCTTCTCGATATGTCAACAACGAAATGAAATACAACAATACCTCGTTCTTTTTATCCATTGTTACGTTAATTTTTTCTTTTGTGTTGAATCGTTTTATGGAATATTCATAGACTGCCAAGCCATTGTTGTTGACATATCGAGAAAGGGCCAAAAATGCTAGGGTCTAGATGAAACAATAGCTGTGGTTACACGTTTCAATTTTTACCTAGGTAAACTCGAAAGAACAATAGCCAGTGCACGCTTAATTTAAATTAACAATAGCCCTTGCACGCTTAAGCGTGCCGCGGCTATTGTTCTTTCGAATTTACCTAGGTAAAAGTGGCAACGTGTAACCGCAGCTAATAGCACGCCTAAAGAAAAACATTAATTATGCATTGTTTTTCTTTAGGCGTGCTATTTTCGAACAGACAATATTCGTATTTCCGGTATTGAACTGGAACTAGCTTACAGTCGAAGCTAATGCGGGGGAATATCATTAAAAATATTTGCATGTGAAAAGATTCCCCCCGCATGAGTCTCGATTGCACGCTAGTTCCAGTTACCGTGAATGCGAATATTGTCTACTGTGTAGTGAAATTCTTGTTTTCCTGTCAGCCTCTTTCTCACACCCAACAGTCAAATTTGATCGAACTTTTGCGCACTGGCACTTTAAAAGTTTAGGTTTTGGTGTCGAGAAAATAACCATGACGTCATCGGTTCCGTTGCTATGGTAACACCATAGCATGTCAGTCATGACCATCCCGACAATGCAGATTACCTATGAACTGCTTCCCTAAGTTGACTACATTTGCAAGCGCCCGTTAATCGTATGCTAACTTCAACTCAGTTCCGGGTTGGCAAGTTTCGAACCAACTGCAATGACTTCCTGGTTTCGCCGGGGTCTTGAGACTGACGAAGTGAACGAATTTCTATTTGCTCCGTTTCTGACTACCCGAAATATCATTTTGTTTTGCAAATGTTTTCGGAAACTATTTTCAATCATAAAAAATACTTGGAAAAATTGGAATGTCGGTTAAAAAGAATGAGTCGACTGAGAAGTCGAGAAAGTACCAAACAGAAAGTTTAGTACGGTCACGAAAACCAGTTTTAACGCCTTAAAAGAAACGTGTCCGGCTATCTTGATAGCCGTTGTTACGTAGAAATGTCAGCTCTGAGTTTCCTGTTACGGCCATTTGCGTACCTCGGTTAGAAGCTGAAGAACAAGCTTGAAGCTCAGCTCGGGCAATAATTGCACCTTAAGAACCTTCTTCTATCTCCATTTTTAAAGGCTTAAATATCCGTGCCACTAAAAGAAATTGTTGATTGCAGGTATTAAGTGGAAACGAGCGCTGCGTTATCATACCCAGCAAAAATATTCAATTTATCCTTATTCGCAATTCCTCAGTTGTCAGTTTCCAAATTTGTCACCTACAAAGCCTGGCTGTGCAACTGATCATGACATCAAGCAAACAATTCTTAATAGCACTTTTTTTACTTATTTTTCAAGTGAAGCGTGTTTTACGAGGAATTGGCATTCACTATAAAATGTCACTGAATTCACACATCACAAATATGCGTATACAGCATTCGCGTTCAGTTAAACTGAACTAAACCACTTTCTCCTCCCAATATCATTATCTTCATTCTGTTTTATTAATATTTACCACAATTCAGCCTATAACAATGTAAGAACAGTTTATATAGCGCCTATGATAGATAGATTTATATTGTCGGGTAGAGAGAATAATCAGTTTTTAGCCTAAATCCTTTCATGAATCGTTTTAGCATGAAATTACCA
Organism: Cladopsammia gracilis; assembly: GCA_022457155.1. Taxonomy (NCBI): domain Eukaryota; kingdom Metazoa; phylum Cnidaria; class Anthozoa; order Scleractinia; family Dendrophylliidae; genus Cladopsammia; species Cladopsammia gracilis. The sequence continues at coordinate 475,324 of JAJGOT010000563.1, read as the reverse complement.
CGGGAGAGTATGTCATGCGTCTGTTATGACATGAATGTGACATTACATGTGTAACATATGTAGTTTTGTTGGGGCAAACACACTCGCAGTGTTTGTTTTAACATTCGTTTGTATTTCTTAATAAATTCTCGAGGAAGAGCAGAACAGAGCATTTGCCTATTGTCAGGAAATGAGCGGAAGAGTAGCGTATTTTACGTCTGTTCTTCTCTTGACCTCGCAGTACATGACGAATATTGAACCGTAAAATCAAATTCTACCGTTGCGAGTCACAATTCTGCTCCTGAATTACCCAGTGATCTCATAGACTACAGAGACTACGAGTCCATTGAGAGTTATCATAATTCATTGCTCTAAATCCTTGATGAGAAACTTACCTGTCTGTTACAAGCAACGCACTGTTTCATAGCGGCCATATTGTCAGTCTGTTTTCCGTCTCGTGGTGAAATTACACAATTCATTGAGCATGTGACCTCGCAACGCAAAATATTGCAATTAATTCAGGTCGATCCGTCGTTGCTTCATGTTTTTCTTTTTATTTTTGGAAAAGCGTTATCGACAAGCTGTCAGCATTTAAGGAATGAAAAGATTGGGTGGTATGTGAACTAAATGTTTATTAAATCGTTCAAAAACTTAAGGAGCCTTTGTTTGGATAACTTTATATCTAAGCGGCAGGTGGAAACCACCCGAGGAATAAATTAACAGGCCTCGCTTCACGGATGTAGGAATATGAAGGCTGTCTGGCGATAAATTCGTTGGAAAACTGACTTGACACACTGGGAAAAAAACAAGAGTTAATTTTGAAACGACTGAATCGATTTTGATATATTTTTAATACCGCCAAACATCAAACTCGCTTCAGAAAACAGAAGGTTCGTTCAGTTGGGGAGATTTTCTTTGGATGTGAAAGGAAGTGTTTGTAGTTACATTATTTTTGGCGAGCTATTATGAGGACACCGAGTTTTCAAATAACAATATGATAAAAAAAAAAAAACGGTTCTTGGCAAGTTGTTGATCGATCATAAGTCTCATAACAGCTAATGTAAAGCGGCATTACCGACTAGCCTTCGCAACTACGTATTAATCAATATACGGTATACGGTATACCGTGCATGGGAACTGTATATGGAATAGTCCAATGAAGACGTTTTCTTTAGGAACTAACCTGATACCTACGAAACGAAATTAAAAACACTTTTTTGCGGATCAAAATATTCCTCCGATCTGAGCTCGATTAAAACGGACGGAACACTGAACTGGGTACGGCAAATTAACTAAATTTGTTTGATGTCGTTCTTTTTGTTCAACAGAATAAACAATATTTTTCACTTCAGCTGTCGAATTTAACGAGATTATTGATGAAAAACAAAATTTTTGTTACCATGCCCGAATTCAGTCAGCTCAAGAAGTCCAAGAAGTACCGTCGTTTGGGTTTGACGGTTAAATGAGCGCTTAAGAATTCTATTTCCTGCAGACAATCAACCCCTCTTTAGTAAATAACCAAAGTCTTCGATTATCGAACTCAAGATTCCATGTTTTAGTTGCATTAACAGGCTTGGTGTATATTGGACTCAAATGGATCAGAAAATATTATCTAACGTGGAGCTAAAATACCGAAAGAAAACTTCGAATGTTACAGTCTTAGTTGAACGTCTATTTGCCATTTATTAAAACTGAAACTATATCATGCATTGAGATTCTGTCGTTTTAGTCTCTCATTTTGAAGTCAAAATTCATTTCATTCATTATTGTAAATATTCCAGTCAGTGTGGCTTTAGTTGCCTATATTAAGCTTTGTTTCTTTTGTCAGTTATAATTACATCCAAACTTGATAAATTGCCCTTGACATATAATTTAGCATCCCGGAAAAAGCTGTCCAGTTTGTGTCACGCTGATCACGCGCAAAAAAACAAAACAAAACAAGAAACAAATCCGATGTGTGTTACACCATAGTTAATCGAGGGACTGGTTATGAAACCTTGCAGATTTTATTGGCAATAACTAAGGAGCTACATGCAGTTTATGACTTAGGATCTACCGTATGATGAAAAGCATTTAAAGCTAAACCCATCCAAATGTAAGGAAACACACCCACGATCTCGCTGACATTTGAACACCGAGGTAACGATTGTTCTCGGCTTTTTGCCTTTGGGCGCCAATCAGCAGTGTGAATATTCTGTGATATCGTGCTCTCGATAACATTTTGGCATCGCTGCCTAGCGGCCGGGAGCGATGCCGGAGAGGCGGCTGTATTCGAAGGCAACCAGGCTGCAGGCTGATGCAGCAAAAAGCAAGGCAGTACCCCTGAGTCACAATTATACCTAATTGTACCTTACCAAATATTAGGCGAGTGTGGTCGAGCCATGATGAGTGCAAAAAGTGATGAATGAAAAATAATTTAACTTTAAGTTTTACACAGCGAGCAAGGTCAGAAATCGTGGCAGCAAAATATGCGTAAAACCCTTCTCTGCAAAACTATTAAACGAGAAAATTACAGTGTATGCCGAAAAAATAATTTTACAAGTCTTTTCTCAAGAAAACGAACACATAAATAGTGTAAATGTCGCATGGAAGCTTCAGATACTCGCTTCAGCAGTTCAAACGTTCATTTGAAGGAACTTTTGGAACCAGAGGTAAAGTGTACGTTAATGGTTGCATTTTCAAACTTTGCACCGGCCATAAAATCGTGCTATATCAGGTCAGTGACTTGATATCGTAGGATATCAGGACACTAGACTAGGCTTCTGATTAGCTAATTGCGAATTTGGGTACGGTAATCCGCATTTTAGCCTGCATGACAGGCGCTTTATAAGCCAAGCGGGGCGAGCGAAGCATTTCGCGCGAAGCGCGTCACGAGCGCGAAGCGCGAGACGAGGGAAGGAAAAATATAAAGCGCCTGTAGACAGTCCATTGTTCTGGCTCTTATCTGGTAGACGGTAATGCTGATTGGCCAATTTATACCATGTGACGATGATGTGTGAGATCAATAGCAAAGCGCACAAATGACGTCAGTACTCATGTTTGTCTGAGTTTATAATTTATTCTTGTTTATTCTTGCATTTCTGACAATAGAAATTCGTTATTAGGAATCCCCCGAGAGTCACTTTTGGTTTGTTTGTCTGAGTTTTAGTTCTATAAATAGTAATTGTGCGCTACGCTATTATACCAAATGTAAACAACAAGATAAACAAAGCTCTCGCTCGTGTTGTAAAATTTGTGTTTCCTCGACTGGAACATTCATCAAACTTTGGATTTCCTCCTGAAGTTGTTATGAAAGGTGACAGGCCAAGCACAAATCCTGCTTGTCGCTAAAAGCATTTTAGCCCAGCTTTAGAATAAGTCTACCCTAAGTACGTGCCTGAGATATTTTTCCTTTCTGATCTTAGATAAAAAATATCTAGCTGTGATACTGACAGGAGGAATTTACGCTTTCCAGAGCCGTTTAGAATATTTAGCTACGCCGTCGTTTGCTAGCTCTAGCTCTTGGCATAACAATGTCTTTTTTTTTCTCAATTTGAAAGAGTTGTAAGATCCGGAGTTGCCACTGAAGTAGGAGTTATTCGCTGCTTTATGGACTGTCTACAGGCGCTTTTTTTTCCTCCCCTCCTCTCGCGCTTCGCGCTTGTGTCGCGCTTCGCGCGAAATGCTTCGCTCGCCCCGCTTGGCTCATAAAACGCCTGTCATGCAGGCTACATATAAAGCTCTGTTTTCGTAGTTTTATTTTAAATTCTTAAATATTTTTAGGTAGTATTTAGTGTCCCCAGTTAGTGGTTGTATAACTGCCATTTTAGATTTGACACATGAATAAAGGTTGTTGTTGTTTTCAAACTTTGCACCGGCCATAAAATCGTGCTATATCAGGTCAGTGACTTGATATCGTAGAATATCAGGACAGTAGACTAGGCTTCTGATTAGCTAATTGCGAATTTGGGTACGGTAATCCGCATATAAAGCTCTGTTTTCGTCAATTTTAATATAAGTGGAAGTCGGTGTTGTGGTAAAATGGGTAAAACTTGGGAACGAGGAAATAAAAAGAGGAGAATGACGATAGCAAGAATATATTATCTGTTTTTACCTGCATTATTATCAATTACTGGACGAGGTTGAGCAAAATATCGTGATTTGTCAGTGGTGAGCAGATCAATTATTTGCCGAAGCCTGGTGTCAATAAGTTATGAATAGCCACGAGAAAAATAAAATAAAAATAAGAGAAGTCACATGTCACCAGCTGCAATCGCTACCAACCGCATGCGTTTGTTGTAATGCTGTGTGCATCGTCACACTAAACGAACTACATTAAATTGTTTTGAAAAGGATTTCGATTAAACTGAATAACATTTTATAACGATAGCAGCCATCGTCTTTTCTTTCTTATCTCGACCAGCTTTGTGTGAATAAAACGCATTTCTTGCCAAGTCAACGTTTATCATATCAGTTATTATACTATAAAACAAAATACGGCAAAGTGACATTTGGCGCCAGATACGTGTCTAACGTTGTTGCCTTACCTTTTTGCCACAAGCTACGCAAAATTGATGCGAGTCCATTGAGGCGAAAACTAAAAAATAAAATATTTTTTCCTTATTTCCTGCTGGTCTAGTTGGATACAAACGGTATGTATAAAGTGACGCGTAAATTCAAAATAACTTGTGTAAAATATTAATTAAAATTGCACGTGACCTATCGTCAGTATGACGCGTGGTGATTGTTACACTGTGGGGGTGGGGTAACTTTGAGAATTTAAGGGGCAGTGTAACATATATAATGTCACTTTGAAAACCAGAAAATATATATTTATATCGGCGATCAACCGATTGAGCGAAAGTAATGCGAGCTAGGGGGCGCTGGGAAAGAAGCGGGAAGAGAAAGAAGGTCCCTTTTCCTCCCGCCTCTCTACCAGTTTCCTCTCGGCTCGTTTGCTCGCTGCAGTTTCGCCGAGCTCGACTGACTGAAAAGGGACAGCTATCAGTCCAAGGATGGAACTCATAGAAATGAATTGCAACTTGAAAAAAATGGACAATTTTATCAAGTTCTCACCGTGTCTTGCCAACCTTTATCTCCCATTTATAGATATTATTTATTGTTACTCAGCTCCATTAGCTTTTTATGATTCTGAGTAATATTTTTGTTTATAATTAAATTCAATATTGTTAAAGTGTTCTTTGTAAAGTATGGTAATAAAGTGTGTTGTTGTTGTTGTTGTTATTGTTGTCTTGGACAAATCTTCGTGAAACATTGGTTATGGTTTTCCTTATTTCAAGCCGGTAATGACTTAATATTTTCATCTGCATGTTCTTGAATCAATTTAGCCTGTTCCAGGCGTTCAGATAGTGGGGAAAACGCGAATAGTTGGGGAAGGCGCAAAGGCGTGAAAGCGAGCGAAAAAAAGCGATTTCGCTCGCTTTTCTTCGCGCCTTCCCCAACTATTAGCGCTTTTCCCACTATCTGAACGCCTGGAACAGGCTAGAATCAATTTTATGTTTAAGCAAATGTATTTGGTTAATATCTAGTGCAATTTTGATAAAGACAACTAAGACATAACTAAATCCCTTTGACATTGCGGTGTTTATCTCCAACGCTCTCTATGAAGGCCACGAAGTCGTTATTGCCTGGCTCCGAAAAGAAAAAGGCATGGACGTTGTTATTTAGGGTCGCATGACTTTGCATGGTTTCGCTTCCCGATTCCAGTTACAATGAAACCTCTAGCCTGCATAATAGGTGGAAAACAAAGTGTCGATTACATGACAGAAAAACTGAACATTTTAAAGCACTCACGAAGGGTTGTCACACATCAGCCATTGCAGATCATATGACTTCAACGGGCCACAACTGGGCGATCGAATATCCATTGTAGACATTATTGATTAAGGATTTAAAACCAGCTTTAAATGAAAATGTGGGCAGTGAGAAACTTTTTCTTTACTAGCCTTGTATATATGTTTATATTTTCTAGCAGACTTTAAGATAGGTCTGTATATTATCAGTTTTTTCACTATTGTCATTTCTTTTAAATTAGGTTCCAGTCTTTCTCCATAGTATTTAAATTTTATTGTATTATATCCAACCGTCACTTCTGAAGATGTATGTTAAAGCATACGAAACGTCAAGTCATTAATCAAAGTTTTTTACAACATGCGTTGTTTTGTCATGTTTATAACCGCAGTGTGTATTTTATTTCTGCTTTTGAAGGTGGGCATGCCAGCCCGGCTTTTTAAATCAGGTGTGTGGGTGATGAGTGAGATTTGATGAAAAGGATTATCTGTTCGGTCGTCGGTTGAATATCTGTTAATTTTTTGTCTGTTGAATATCTTGTTATTTTTGTGGGGGACAGGAGGTTGGACAATTGCCAAAAAAAAATATTCCTGCACGGTTTTTGCAAAAGAAAAACTATTGTGCACAGTGAAGGGAATTTTAAAAGTATATTGCAAACTAGTAAAATACAATTGCTGAACATTATTTAGTTGCGGAAATAAATTCACGAAATAACGAAGTGATTGCTGGTGAAGTGAAATTCACGATTTCAATGCTGAGTTGTAGATACATAAGTGTCACCAATCTTTTTTTTGGCATCAAACAAAAGTAGTGCCAAATCGCGAGCTAAATGCATGCACTGCGAACTAAAAAGTACAATGCGTACAATGTAAACTTACCGTTTCCCGGGATACTTACAATTAAGTGGTGGAAAATGAGTCCAACAACATAACAGCATATTCGAGCTCGCGTGCTTTGCGCTCGTTGCGCGCACTTCATGACTCCCGGTCCAACATCCACTAAAGAATAAAAATAGCAGAAACTTAATCCTGCAGCAGTTGGGTGTCAAACTCCTTCCACATGAATTGCAAGGTACTGCAATACTTTTACATCGATTGTTTTTTGCTTAGAAGGGCTTGCAATTGGAGAAATAGTTGTTGGGATTATAAGCTACTCCGCATCTGAGCTCAAGCGAAGCTGACAAGCAGTTTCAGAGTTTTGCTTATGAATACGAAATGAGCACGTGTGGAATTTATTATAAGAATTCGCACCTTAGTTAGGGGGGCGCACGTGATATGCGCGCGTAGTCAGCGTAGTCGTCCCCGCATTTAAAAACATTTCACCCCATGGAAACTTCTAATGGAGCGCACATGCTAGCTAGATGCTAGCTAGACGTGAAGACAAGTCAAAGTTGAAAATGAAGATCAGATAAACTGCGAAAACATTTCCTTTGATTAGTTATTCAACTGAATTCGAAACTGACTCCAATCCTGGATTAGTGTTAATCGGCTTTCAAACAACCGGGCAAAATACAGAAGGCATGCACCTCTTCGGAACCTTTAATTTCATTGCACCTGGATATCACGCAGCTCTATTGTTATCAGGACAAGCATGGCGCCACGCAAAATAAGGCTAGTTTATAATGCGACACTGCTTAAATTCTCCTTCATTTAGAAAGGAAAACTTTTGTCTTGGATAAATAGATTATCATTAGAGAGGTGTCTGCTTTGAGAGGGTTGACTGTATTCACAGAAAAAAAGCCGTCAAACCAAATGCGAAAATAGAAAACAAATATAGCAATTTTTTAAAAAAAACGTTTTAAGTCAGTTTCGACGTGTCCGTATGTAATGGAGCAAAACCTACCTTTTGTTTTCAAATTTTTTTGTCGCACGTTCCGATCTTCGCACTGTCCTACATTACTTTAATTAGTAACCTATTCTGCACCGCATCCATTGTCACATCGCATTGAGATTGGGGAATAAATTCGGCGACCTGACAATGGTCACAGTGCGATTCAGATTGGGAGGGTGGGAGGGCGCTTGACATACCCGTCCCTGTCCTACTGCCGTCCTAGGTCCGATGATGTTTGTCACATCGCTCCATTACAACACTCCCTCCGCTTCTGTAGTTGAGCAGCAATGGGGTAATTTATTCATGGTGGTAGATTTTATAGCGTTGTTCGTAATATATGCAGTGCGAATAGTAACCTATTCTGCACCGCATCCATTGTCACATCGCATTGAGATTGGGGAATAAATTCGGCTCCTGGCCTATATAGTCTTGTTACTATTATAAACTACAACCAACCGATGGCTTCCTCTCCCATACCTAAAGATATTCCGCCAAGGGAGCCATCGGTTGCAGCTCGGGCCAAATATAATCCCCTAGCGTCCTCCCAGGCTATTCCGCGGTATAAGCCCAGACGCCAATTCCCCCTTACTCCTCACAAAATCCCCCAAACCTAAATCGTGACTCACTCGTTAATTTAACCGTTACTGTAACAAGCCGCATCTTCCCGTCCCCTTTTATGTCCTTGGGCTTGCACCGGTGGAAAGGCGCAGACGAAACGTTTGAGTTCGTTGATATCCTGCCAGGCATTGACCGGCCCCTCGTGAGACCCTGAAGCGAGCCTCGCCGACGCTCCGGCGGGATTCAGGACCTTTGCCAGTTGCATATAGTAAAGCGCCGTGTGTCTGTTTGACCAGCCTACATGGTCCATGATTTCGGCGAGATCCGATCCAGTCAATGCGAGGGTGATTGCGCACCCCGCCCTGAAACCATGCAACGTTTCCCCGTCATCAGCTTTCATGTCCGTTAGGTAGACTTTTAAGCGCGCCTCAGCTGCGGACGAGGATAGGGGCCCATCTCGGACGCCAAGGTCAGGCGTGATAGGACGGAAGAGGTAGCCCCGCGTAAGGTCAATGCGTATCTCCCTAGCTATCTCCAGATAGCGCTCAATCCCCCTTATCGGACATATCTCCTTCTGTGGGTTCCGTCTGACTCCAAAAACGTTTTGATCGCCATCTCGAAGAGTCTTGCCCCAAATGTGATTGAATAAGAAGCCATCATTATTCGGGAACCGCAAAATTTCTGGGACCTTCACTTGCCCCAGATCTCCCGGCCTGTCCCCGCTAAAAAATGCCAGCTTGAAGTAAGCTTGATCGCGGGCTAGGACAAAGCGATCAATGACCCTCGCTCTGTCTGTCTCTTGTAGCTTCGTTTCCAAATACACAGACAGTTGTGCCAGTTTATCTACAAAAAATGGCGTCGCCTGCTTGGGGGTTATCCGTGCCTGCAGTTGTTCAGCGGAGACTAATTTCAAGTAATCTTTAACTGATTTGTCAGCCGCCGGATTACCTAAACATAAACGTTTGTCCCAATCCCCATCTCTTCCCATCGCGTGGAATATCGCCCTTAGTTTTCCTATATAGGAGTCCACCGTTTTGTAAGAAAGATGTGTCGGGCACCCACAGTGAAACCTCCCTCTTTTCCCCAGAAATTCACAAGCGTTGCGGTGCACCTGGGTCTTCCCATCCTTGTCTTTGTAGACAAGAAAGCGACATATATCCCGGGGTGTTACGGTTTCCAAGGTAACGTAGCCTGGGAGCGCCGACAGAAAAGCCTCTAATTCCTGTTTCAAAGAGTCCTTTTGCTTAGTATAACTCGTCGCACGGTCAAAATTCCATAATTGCTGCAACCTCTGTTCAATTCGTTCGAGATTTATATCCTTCTTCTTCGCCGCGCTAGGGAACCGAACTCGTCTATTGTAGCCACATCGCTGGCAATAACGAAAATCCTGATCATTGGCATGAGCGCATACTGGGCACCTAACGGAAGGGGTAAACAACTTGGCTATTATCGGTAGATCCTATGACACAAACAAAGAAACGGTTATCACGATTATATCAGGTTTTATTAGTAAGTAATTCAGTTCTGAGCACCTCCTATTCTATACGACATAGAAAATCATGTTTCTCGTATCGCCCGATGTCTCATAATCATTATATTACAGTTCTCTAAAATACCACGCGGAAGGCCCAAATGTCCCCTCGGGCCGACGTTCCAGGGAGCCAACCCTCCTTTGAGGGGTAGAGTAAAGTAGCTGCGTCGCTACGCCTCACAAGCCGGCTTCTCCTCTGTGCAGATCCCTCTAACAAAGGCCACCAGAATTGTCTGGGGTAGCTATCAATCACCACCATCGTGCAGGGCTGCCCACAGGACCTGAGATACCTCCAAACCGGGCCTACCAGTTCACTCGGGGGAAACACGTACGGGTTCTGCATCACCGACGGAAACCGCGTAAGATCTTGTGCAAACACATTAACACCCAATGATCCTGGAGAAGGGTATGGCGTGAAGTGTGGCAAAGGCGTGCCTGTCTTGTCAGTCATGGCATTGGAATCTAGGGCCATGAGATCGCAGGAGTGGCCATCGGGACCTCCAAATTGCTGTTGTACCATGCGCCATACCCGGGGAGCTAGTTTCACATCAAGGTGCGATAATCTTCGAGAGGGGGAGTCAGCTGGATTCAAATGGGTGGAAACATACGACAAACGCAGTAATATATTCAGTTCTGTTGTAGTAAAGAACAGTTTTTTAATTGCCTTGTTTAATGAAAGACTGCGACCCCCTTGGTGATTCCAAACATGTACTACGGCTTGGTTGTCAACCATTATGTCAACTCGCGCATTAGTTACATGATTAGTAAATGCGCGCAGCACATGGTCAACTGCTAGGGCCTCCTTAGTCGAGGTATCCAGACCCACCTCCTCTTCTGTCCAATAGTCAGACGCTTCTTGTGTAAACGGTGATAGGATGACCCCACCCCAACCAGACTGAGAGGCATCTGATGCGAGCTTCACTTGTAAGTGCCTCTCCTCTCGCCACCCTATGGGTTGATCCCACTGTTCAAGGAATAACCAGTGCGCAATCTCCTCCCGGAGTGCGCCTTGAATGTGCACTGGTTTCATTTTACGCAGACCAATCGAAATTGCCGCATTCATTTCCCTTGTGAACAGCCTTGCTCCGGGCACCACCAGTGAAAACGAGACGCATTTTCCCGTTATCCGCTGCAGAGTCTTAACCAGGACCCAGCGACTTGCCAAAATAGCTTTTATCAATTCAACAAACTTCCTCTGTTTGTCTGCCTTCAAATGGAATACTTCTCTACTAGAGTCCACGAGAAAACCCAGGTATGAGACGATCTTTTGGGGAATCAACGTGGACTTTGCCAGACCTAAAAAATAGTCTAGCCGAACCAGATAAAAGGCCACTAGAAAGATTGCTGACTTGGCCGCGGCGAAATGCCTCTGTTCAGAACTTTCCAGGCCCGCGTACGCGCCACCGTCTAATGGTACTTGGAGCTCACCATTATGCCGGTCGTCAATATAAAGGGAACATGGTATTCCGAGGGACCGAAAGTAGTTAGACGCCATTAAGCCCGTGGAATGATAAATATAAGGAGAAATTTTCCACCCAAATGGAAGTGTGTTATAAACAAAATACCATCCGCCCCACTGAATGCCAAAATAAGTGCGACTATCTTCAGTTAGGAGGAGATGATCGTAGCCGGATTTGTCGTCCAGCACAGTCTGGAAGGAGTCCTTCGGAACGTACCGGGGCAGATCCGTGATTTTATCCAAAGAGAAAGGTTTGTCTTGCATCCACAAATTCAAGTATCGCGCGTCCTGACACAGTCGAGGCTTTGTGGGCTCGACGGTCAGCGGTAGCACGATATGCGGGGCCTCTGTTTGCCCAACTTTCCCCAGTAACGATATGGCCCCAGTCTTTAGACGAGCCAGGAGAGTTTTCCGAATAAACTCACCAAACGATTTGCACGAGACATTATTGCGAAATGACCTACTAGGTGGGCAGTCCGAATCATAGTTCTCTCCTTTGAAAGTTCCTTTAAAGTGTTGAAAAAAGGAGAAAATCGATACCTTTCTCTCGATCCATTCTAATACCTCGACACGGTTTTCGATCGGCGCTGTTGCAGCAATATTCGCCCATTGTGCCGCATGTTCGTGTAATTCGCCCGCGACAAAGCTATTGGGGTCTCTGAAGACCAATTGGTCCACTTCTCCTATTAGTTCCCCTTTTCCCACTAAAAGGGCCGTTTTCTCCAGCTCCCTTTTTACCACCGTCTCTCCACTGGTTGGCACGGGATCTCCCATGAAATTCACCCAGCGTATGTCATTTCTCTTGGTTCCCTCGTTTATGACAACCATATCGAAATCCTTATCCTTTTCCCAACACCAGTATATTGCCTACAATAAACGATAGCAATAGAACGAAGATGAATAATTTAACGAGAAACAAAGAAGTCCCGTGCAAACCAGCGGAGAGACGGCAGTTCCGACCCAGTATGACCGGGAGGCTGTTTTGAAGCCAGTTTTCAAAACTCCCATCTCCCCGTGGCTGCGCAGAGCGTTATTATGTGAAGCTCATAAATTAATGAACAAAACCGAAATTATTTATTGCCATGACAACGTACCAGGCAATCTAGAGAGCTCCTCGAGCCTCTTTCCCCCTGATTCCCATGACAAGTAAAGCGTGGGGGTAAAATCATACAAAATACAACATATATCAGTTTGCACAATCACAGAGGGCTTCCTCCTTTATTAGATCCACACATGCTATTATCACACAGGAGTATTCAGTCGGTCCTAGATTATTTAATTCTCTTAAATATGTTACGGCACTACATGATCGTCTAAACATTATTATCATTTAGAAATAGACGCTATGTCCCAATCCCATCGTTGTGCGCTCCCTATTGGTCTTTTGGAGCCTCATTTTTCGTCGGCTGGTACCGGCGATAAGGGCCCGGGCGCTGATCTCTCCTCTTATTAAAGCAATTAGCCGCGATGTGGCCCACCCTATCACAGTAGTAACACCTGGGGCCCGGTCCATTCCTCCTGGGCCACCCGCCGTAGGATGTACTCATGCGGTCGCCGGAGCCTCGCCATTGCCCACCGGGGCCTCGCCATTGCTCGCCGGAACCTCGCCATTTGGCCATGGATTTCTCCACCTTCGCGACCGCCTCAAATACCGTCTGGTGATCCTTGTCCCCCAGGAGGCGTGACAAAAGGGACCTGAAATGTTCCTTGGGGTAATCAATCTTTATTCTCGCCGTCTGGCAGGCGACACGGTAGTACTCTGCCTTCTCATCCCGGCTGTCTCTTGCCCCATGTTCCAAATTTTCCAGCATCTCCAGGGCTTCAAATTTATTGAAATCAGTCAGCGGCCTGTGCGTGTAATCCATAGCCTTCTTCCTTAGCGTCGCCACCGTAGGTTTTGTCATATCCTCCATACTCTTTTTCAAAGTTTGGAGCTCTCTCTTCAGGTTCTACAAAACACAAAATGCGCACTAAGATACTTGCCATACAGTTCTCTCAGTCCACTCGGGCCCTGTCAATTGTTCGTGGTCGACCCCGACCACACTTTTACTGGTCGACCGCGACGACACTTTTATTGGTCGACCGCGACCACACTTAATGTATTAGTCGACCGCGACCACACTTACATTCGGTCGACCGCGACCATACTTACATTCGGTCGACAGCGACCACATTTGATGTCAGTAGTCGACCACGACCACACTTAATTTATTGGTCGACCGCGACCATACTTAATTTATTGGTCGACCGCGACCCCAATTACATTCGGTCGACAGCGACCAGACTTTATTGGTCGACCGCGACCACACTTAATCCATTGGTCGACCGCGACCACACTTAATCTACTGGTCGACCGCGACCACACTTAATTTATTGGTCGACCGCGACCACACTCAATTTATTGGTCGACCGCGACCACACTTAATTTATTGGTCGACCGCGACCACCCTTACATTCAGTCGACAGCGACCACACTTAACGTATTAGTCGACCGCGACCACACTTAATTTATTAGTCGAGCGCGACCACACTCAAGTTATTAGTCGACCGCGACAACACTTAATTTATCGATCGACCGCGACCACGCTTAATCATTGGTCGACCGCGACCACACTTAATTTATTGGTCGACCGCGACCACACTTAACTTATTGGTCGACCGCGACCACACTTAATTTATCGGAATAAATACTGAGTGGGCTAAACGCCTACTCGAATCTAAATGAAACCACAGGAATATAAATAAATACCACTACGCCGACCTTTAAAACTACTGAATACAACCTGGAGAATATTCCATAATTATAAATGTATTAACATAATGTATCGACGATAACGAACGAGGAGACAAAACTTATACGAGGATAAAGTTAACGAAACAACCGCGAAGGATAAGAATACAACATTTTAACTCTCCAAACAATGACTGAATGCAGCACAGCAAACCAGGACTAAACAAGCGCAGTGAAACGAGTTCTTCTCGGTCAGAAACACGAATTTTAACGACTATGTAAACAACTAACAGAATGAGAAAATGTAAATTCCACGTGTCTTAAATTACCTCTAGTTCGACGTTTCCCTCTCTTTCCCCTTCTACTCGTCCTGCAGGCTGAGGTTGCTCCTGTCGCTCAGCCGGAGGCGGCTGGTTTGGCGCTACTACCAGCGGCGCTGGTTCGGCTTGAGGTTCGACTGCCTGAGGATATTGCACATCTCGCGGTCGTTGCTCTGCGGCCATTTCAGAACCTTTCACTCGACGTATCTTCTTAAGTAGAACTGTGGTTATAATCTCGCGTACTGTTCAACGTCGTATACCGCTTCTGTAGTTGAGCAGCAATGGGGTAATTTATTCATGGTGGTAGATTTTATAGCGTTGTTCGTAATATATGCAGTGCGAATAGTGGAAATATTTCAAATACACTTCAATGTGAATATTTCTTACGGAATATGATTTTTATTCATGAACCGTACTGAATTAATGAAATTATCGAACATTATCATTCACCCATGCGCAAATCATACCAAGGCGATTTTTGAATTTTCTTAACGATCTTTTAATTTGCTGCTCTGTTGAATCTCTTCATTGATCGCTTAAATTTAAACAATCACAGCAAAGTTCGCCAGGATTTTGTGGCAAGTCAGAAGAAAGAAATATATCAGGCATACAACGAGGGTTAAGTGCAATGAAGAGTTGTACAGTCGATACTGCACAGGTCAACACTATGAACGGACCTGATCATGTCAGCGTCTCTCTAACATCAAGGAAAATGGTTCCCGCGTTACATAATTACTTGCGTCGAGACCTGTGATTCTTGAGGTCATTCTCTCTTTAAGACTGCATTAAGACTGCTCTAAATAAGGTGGTAAAGAGGTAAGTAATATCTAATTTAAGTACAGCCATCAATCGCCCGAGCAAAAACAGCCTGGACAACAGGCATTTTTCTTCTTCCCATTGCGTGGCTCGCGCTCCACGCTCGTTTCTCGCGCTTCCAGCTAGGACTCCACAGAAGCGCCTATTGTGCAGGTTAGGGCTAAAATACAACGTTATAATTCACGAAATTTTGAGTATGAAACGAGACCGAATTTATTTCTCTTTTCCTGCTCTATTTTTATTTCAAATTTGCTCTCTCCTTGACATTCACTGACATACAAGTAAGAGGGGGGCGTAAGGGGGGTCCGAAAACCGCAAAACCGCACGGAAATAAAACGCAAAACCGCGCAGAATAAACGTCAAAACCGCAATACCGCATCGAAATTCATCAAACTACATGAAAACCGCAAACCGCGTAGTTTTGTAAAACCGCAATACCGCGGGTTAAAATTAAAATTACCGCAGCATGCCGCATAAAAAATAACGGAAAACCGCATCACCGCAAACCCTTACGCCCCCCTCAAGTAAAACATATTTATCGTTCATTACCGGCAGGCACTTTTAAAGAAGTAAAAGCAGTTTCTTTTGATAATGACGCTGCGTTGAAACGTGCTTTATTTCAAATTCAAATTTTCTCTCCTCAGTTGATAATATGTTACTACAAACAAAGTCAAGTGGTAGGAACGTTCTGAAGAATTGCTACTCTATTTAGAAATAATTCAAAAGTCCGAATTTAAAGATATTTACTAAGCTAAAGTTGTATAAATGTTGTTATATACAATGATCACCACTCATTTATAGTTTTTGCTGATCGAATCTATCTGTCGTTTAGACCAGGCACTACCAGCAGTAAAAGTACTTTTGATAATGAATCTGCGTTAAAACGTGCTCCTTTAGAATTGAAGGAGTTCACTCAAAATCCGTGGTTTAATATATTGCGTGAAGTAATATATGAAACACGAGGAGAGTGTTTCATCGGGATATCCAAACACCAAAAAAGTGTGTTGAAAAACGAGACGCAGCCGAGTTTTTATAGCCCACTTCGTGGTGTTGGGATATCTGTTGAAACACGTTTTTCGATACATTATTGTAGCTTCTCAAACTGTACTAAATGTGGAGAAAACGGAGGAATAAAATCGCCAAAATCTATGCAAATTATATCGTTCACGGTAGTGATTTCCTCGTTATGAATTATTAATGAGTTTTAGAACTGAGTCTTCAGTGAATCTTCTGTTACCTTGGTCAATAAGAACATCATTGTAGTGTCTTGGTATAAAAATATCATTCATGAATTGGCAATAATGCGTTCGTTATTATTGCGTTAATTTCCCTTTTCTTGTTCCAATCAGTATGCAGATAACAAATCGAGAAATGTTAAGGAACAAAGAAGCAGTCCGGCTAACTCCGACAGAAAAAGCAGGAGCTGAGATTTGCAATGTAAGTACTTATGACAAATCTTCTCTTTCTCCTGCATTATAGGAATTCATCAATTGCGCGAACCCAGAGATTATTGCGGAAAACAATCTTTAGTTTAAAAAACCTCGGTGTATGAAACAACTAACCTTGCCACGCCACGCTAGGGTTATTTTGAAATTGAGAATGAACGTCTCTTTTAAAACAATTTGATTGAATGTCTTTCCCTTTTACTACTAAAGGTATAAAGATAACATACTATCGCAAATCCAGTACTCAGCAGTACTAGTCTGGAAGATACAAAGAACAAATAACTTTATGTTCCAAACATAAAGTAAGAGGTATGTAAAGCAGTTGTCTTTCACTACAGATATTTTAATAAAATTCCACATGCACAAAAATAGAGATCAATCTTGCCAGGCTTGCACTCAGGGTCTGTTTTATTTGTTTATCAGGCATAGTCAAGCAAAAACAGAAATAACATGTCTCGTTTATCGCTCGGCCGTCCTATCACTGGGGATTTCTACTTAGGTCTACATGTAAGCTTAGCAAGCCTTTAATATCGTCCAGGATATAATATCTCATATACAGGCGTGCCTTTCTTAAACGTCCTGAAAACCTTTTTGGCCCGGAATGCCACGTTTTGTACAGAATGGTTTAAATGGTTTGAATGGTTTCAAGCAGAGTTTATTAGTAGCTCTAGGGGTCGAAATTTATTTGGGAGTTTTTTATCAAATGCAGTGATATTACAAGCGAAGCCTGACAGCTCTGTTTTCTTCTTTCGATTAAAATTAAAAACCCAATTAGAAAAATTAAAACAGAAGGTTAGAAAATAACCTTAAGTGGCGGAATAATAATTTTAATCCTTTACAGGGACGCCGAGTTGAAGGTCAGGATTCAAGATACTGTAGGTCCAACACGATTTGCAAGGCAAGATATAATTCTATTCATATCATGTAATGCCAATTAACACAAAAGTCATTCATATATCTGTTATTGGATTCAACTGTTAAAGTAACTAAAGCAACAATTCTTTTAATGAAATCTAGCAGACAATTATCGACAAAACAAAATCAATAACGGAAATGTGGCCAATAGCTACCAATGTTGTGACCCCAAGCTGGGTGGAGGGTTTCGTGCCTTCCACTTGGTGCTTGTCTCACTTTCTCGTCCCGTAGGTATGGAGTACAGCCTTATGTTCCTACAACGTCATACTGCCGCGAGGTGAAACCGGCGACATTCTAGCGGCATTGCACACGGGTACAGTTATCGCAGATCAACGCAGTTGACTGGACGGCTCAAACCAGAGCTAACCGATACTATACTGTACCGTGATCGCCTAGGATGGGAGGTAGTTTCATCCGGGTCATACCGGAGTTAGTGCATTGGTCCATCATCTACTACCGCCGAACGGACGGTCTGTATTCAAGCGGGGGGTCACAATTTTGTTTCAATTCTCTGTATCGCCGAAAATTCCAAAATAAAAACAGATTGAAATCAGATTGAAATTTGAGAGAAAGACTTGTTTTGCTGAAAAATAAAACACAGTATATTAAATTCTGCCTTGCACGGGATTCGAACCCGTAAAGTTTGCCAAATGTTGCAAACTAAACTGAGCCAAGCAATTTATTATAATTGTCTCTTGTGGAACATCACAAGCAATCACTGAGGAAATTACGGCTTTTCAAAATTTACTTAAGAAAAACTGGCATCCGATCATTATAATCCAATAGTGACTTGATGTGTTTTAAGTTTTCAGAACAACATTTATTTTCTTCATCAAACAATCAACCATCTGAACCCAGGATGAAAACGGGAACATCTTCTAGCAGGTCGCACGTTAACCGGCGCAGTTGAATGGAGGGTGGCTCAACCCAGAGCTAACCGAAAGGATACCGTGCTGTTATGAAGGCAGGCTTTTTATCGGGTCACTGGCGAGCTCTATCATGGCTGCCACTACCGCCAGGGGACAGTGTGTGCTGAAGTGAGGGTCGTACAATTCCATTTTAATTTCCTGAATCAAAAATGAAAATATTAGATTGAAATTTCTTATTGCTCTGTAACAGTGTATTGTAATGTAATAATTTTACATTAAAAAGTGAACTACGGATGAAAGAATAAATGAGTTAGTTAAAATGGTCTTAGAAATCCTTGGTGCAATACAAACAGTTATCAGTAAAACGCTCAGTTGTAATGAATCGAGCCTATACAGTTCAGTTTGCCATATAACATGATATAAGTGCTGCCGTAATTGCAAGAGCTCTATACCACTAATCTATTGCTCACGGAACTAGGCCAATTGCAGGAGCTACAATTAGTGTTGTCCATTGTGGGCATTTCGGACAAGAACCGGAGATGATAGATTATCGCAACTTACTTTAGGAGAACTGCTATCCGTTCATAACTTGTACTGACTGATTGCGTTTTAAGTTTACAGATCCACAATATTTATCATCAGCTGGAGGCAGAAACATTCAGTGGAATGACA
This sequence comes from Cladopsammia gracilis, assembly GCA_022457155.1. NCBI lineage: Eukaryota > Metazoa > Cnidaria > Anthozoa > Scleractinia > Dendrophylliidae > Cladopsammia > Cladopsammia gracilis. Next base: position 456,409 of record JAJGOT010000563.1, on the reverse strand, counting down.
ATAAAACTGAACATGAGTTGCTTCTCTCATCACGTTTGGCAGGTTACAGTCATAATAACAAGTTCAATCGGTATGTTTAATACGACGTATTTATGATAGCTAGGCCAATCACGCATCACCAGCAGGTGATTTTCATGGCAAACCTCTTAACCCAAACCTTCTCTGTGGAGATAAGAAAACTCCTCGGAACTCGATGAGAACCTATAACAAACTTCAGTATACGCCTATCCAAAGAAGTCCGGATTGGCGGAACCTGGGGAACAAATGGTCTGTGTGTCTGTGTGTCTGGCTATAATTGTGAAAGGGGTTTTGGATTGGAGGTGGGAGGGAGGGGTTGGGTTATACGAGTGTTCTCACCGCCAACAGAGTTTGTAGGGCGAACTTCAATATGTGCTTTGATCCCGCCATTAGAGTTTGATAATTTGTTGCTTGCTCTGGTAGTTTCAATTGTTTGTTTGTTTGTTTGTTTTTTCAGGTTCGTCTTCAAACTGAACCTGATTCGTTAAAAAAAAATATTAAAATAACCTTTGTTCTGAGGGAAAATGGATTGTTTGCTAAAGGAAACACCGCTTTGGAAAGATTGCCCAAAACATCTTTAATTCTTGGCTCCTCGTTGTCTTCCTCGTCATCGTTGTCCTCATCGAAGGTTATAGTGTCTTCCATACCGCTCTCCATTTCTTCTTCATCCCAGTCTACTTTTCTCTTCATATCGATCCGTACTCGTTAAAGACAAGCTTCAAATGATCAGTGCAATGATGTAAAGTTTCTTTTATAGCATCAAAACGCCCAAGCTTGAAACAACGGGGGCCAATAAGTCTTGTATAAAGCCACCACCCTCTTGTACAAGTATTTGCTTCTTTGTCTTGTAGGGAACGTCTTGATCGGCCAGATTGATAAAAGCATCCTTGTATCGGAGCAAAACACGCTTATTTGTTTCAGGACAGGGAATGTTTTCCTTAAGAACATTATAAAGAATATGTAACAAGGCGTGAACCTGTTGTGGAGAAGCTGTCCTTAAGAGAAATTGGCGCTGATGATCGGGACCATCAGCTAAGAGCTGTAGAAAACCCCGGTTGTTCTTCACTACTTGAGACATAACTGTCGAATGAGCTAAGAATAGTGAGTTGTTGTCTTTTATTGTGGAATAGAAGGGAAAAATAATAGAGTTGTGGTGGTGGTGGTGAAAACAATAGAATTGAGGAGGAGGAGGAGGAGGAGGAGGAGGAGGAGGTGAAAACAATAGGATTGAGGAGGAGCTAGCCTATATAAGCGAGCAACATTCGTCTCTTTCTCAGTTCACATTGAGCTTTCATTGAGTTGACATGAATTTGTCCTGTCCCGTTTGTGAGAAGACATTTAGCAGGAAAGATAATATGCAAAGACACATGACCAACAAACACACCAGTCCTACTTTCACTCCATTTAATGCAATGCCGATTTTTACACAAAAGTAAGCGGTTTCACTTCGAGCACCCTTTTACTTGTATGGTTGCAGGGATGACCGGTTCGGGGAAAACGTTTTGGGTTCAATCACTGTTACAACAGGCCTCAGATGTGATAAACCCACCACCCGAGAGGATTGTCTGGTGTTATTCCCAATGGCAGCCCGCGTACATACAAATGCTAGTCACAATACCACAAATTGAATTTGTCAAGGGTATTCCTTCTGCGTTGGAACACGATTCCTATTTCGATGTCAACAAACGGAACTTAATCGTCTTTGACGATCAAATGATTGACGCCGGCAAAGACAAGCGAATAGTAAACCTTTTTACACGAGGCTCTCATCACCGCAACCTGAGTGTCATTTATATCGTACAGAATCTATTTCATCAGGGGAAGGAAAGCCGAAGTATCAGTTTAAACAGTCACTACTTGAATCCCAGGGACAAACTGCAAATTTTGACCCTAGCTAAGCAAATGTATCCTGGGCAAACGGCTTTCTTTATAAACCAGTACGAAGAGGCTGTACGAAGACCCTTTGGTTATCTCCTGGTGGATTTAAAAAAAAAAACACACAAGATAATTGTAGACTGCGAACGAATGTACTACCCGGTGAAGAACAATTTAATCAAACAGCAGGGGTAGAAAACAATATTTCTCAGGAGTTACTAAAAGTATCTCAGACAACAGAACCTTTCGACAGCTCCAGTTCTCTCAGCCATGCAGGGACTACAGGACAGAATGGACAACCTTCTCTCTCGTACAGACCTTGAGGAAAATGACAAAGCCAAACGGTACCTTGAGCTGCAAAACAGATATCTGACGTTTAAACATCAATTGAATGGAAGACCTCAACAGTCTGATGAAATGAAAAGAAGTTTTGCAAGTCATCCGAAAGATAATTTACCCACCATTATACAAGAACCCACAGCATTAACAGCGGTGACAACCTCTACACCCTTAAATCCATTTATCGCGACACCCTCTCCAGCGCCCACTATACAAGAAACTTCCGCAGTAACGCCACTACCTTTAAATCCAGCCGTTTTGACCCCTCCCCCCACAGTTCAAACACCCTCGCCAGCACCGAAGCGAAAACGACCTATAGAATCCAGTTAGTAAATTACTTAGATGTTGGTGAGGATAAACCTAAAAGGCGATCGCGGCGTTATAGATTTAGAGCTGAACCTTACAAGTATTCTAAGAATCAAGAGGATTAATAGCAACCGAAACGATGATTGCAGTGCGGTGAGACACAGAAAGCCAAGGGAATCAAAGAGTACTTTGTATAAACCCGATGAAAAAGAATAAATCGACTCTGTCTGTTCCTTAATTTCCAACTAAGCTTTTAAATTGTCTGTATAATTATGAAATTGTTTGTTATCAATAAATATAGTTTGAACTTAATAAAGTGTGGTTTTATTGTTTTAGTAACGCATGTAATTGGTTGCTTTGTTTATTTTTCCGAGGTGCTAATTTTTCATGCAAATTTAGTTCAGTGAAAGTTCGCATAATTAAAAGTTTGAACATTGAAGCTACCGGAAAAGAAATTAAAACTTAAAGTGGGTGATGGCTGGCAAACTGAAAAGCGACATAGAGTCTAGCGATGAAGCGGTTATAAGAATGTTGCGGATCTTAGTAAAGTAAAAAGCGGTTTTTTATACTGTGCAATTTTATTGCTTCTAAACTTGAATGTTTCGGAACCCTCTTATAAATTTTATTTGGTTATAATATCGATCACAGCTTTGATGGTCTAGTGGTTAAGACACTGCGTTGTGGCCGCAGTAACCCAGGTTCGAGTCCTGGTCAAGGCATGTTGTTTTACTCTATATGTCTGTAAAGTATATCTGTGTCAGTTGTGTTTTGTTTTGAAGTGGGTTGGAATAGAGCGGGCAAGTTCGGGCCGGTCTATTGTTTCTATTGTTTCAGAATAACACAAAAGGGTTTTCCGATTTAGCGGAAACGGAAAGACTTTTTCCGCCTTGCTAGCCAATTGACGATAAAAGTGTGGTGTTGGGTCATTTTGCACAATGCATTTACAGTTATTCATTGTCTATTTTCTGTTGAGATATTTGACAAGTGAAAAGACTTTCTAAAGCAAATACAATAGGTTGTCGCAATTTCAAAACAATTAAAGCCCACAAATCTAACAGATCGATAATACGCACGTGCACTGACTTTATATCTGATGAAAATATTCATATAAACTAGCAGTAATCACAGCTTATGGAGACGCGTTCGAAGGAATTTCCGGCGGAAATGAGCCCCTGAAAAAAACGATAGGGCCGGTTATTTGGAAGACCGTCTACCAAAAAATCTCAGATTTTACTGCACATAAACCACAGGACAACCAACACGAAATTAGGATTGCGTTCTTCGAACGCGATTAGTATATGTGGTGTTTTATTAGATATAAAGTCACTGCACCTGACGTATTAATATTAATTATCAAAATCTCAACTGACACAACAAATGGTGACTGAATCTTTAATATTCTTTCAACAAACTTTGCACTTCACATGTGCCGCATCTCATGCAAATGAGAAAACTCCGTTGTTCTTGCTCATTTACATTGGATTCGGCACATGTGAAGTTCAAAGTTTGAACCGGGCCTAATCATCGATTGCACTACACAGTGGATTTACTTTTGCGTAAAATTAACGTTAATGTCCCTTTTCAGTAGTCATTGAACGGCAAATATCAACAAGGAACGTAACTAAACAAAAGTGAAGCGACTATAATGTAACCAGTATCCAAGTGTTGAATTTTTGCGTTCAGCTTAAACCACGTGAGTTCATCGCAGGGATTCTCTGTCGCTAAACAGCAAAAATCGTACACCACTTACTAAGCGAGTTGTCTTTAGAATAGCTCTGTTTGGCAGGTTCCTCTTTTCATCTTCAGAATTTTCGGCTCTCAAAACGTACGACAACAACAAGCAATGTTGACTCCTTGAGCCAGAGCTCGTATGAGACAAAAGCTGTTTTTTTCGTATGCTAATTTATTTCTTACGCAACGGATTTTTTCAATTTCGTTTGTTTTCAGCACGAACTGCACGTGCTATGCTTCAACTTCCTGTCAATTTGCATACGGTACACATTTGTATACGAACACACAATGCTACTTCCTAGTGTTCCTACATGTACTCTGAATTCCATTGTGCCATTCTAACAAAGGAGACTTGAATAATCACATCCCGGTGAGGCTGAGGCCCCGTCCACACGTATCCGGATATTTTTAATCCGCAACTTTTTTGTTGCGGATTGGCCTTCCGTCCACACGTATCCGGCGAATTCGGGCAAATACGATTCGAATAAGCTACGTGTGGATGCGAATATTTTCTAATCCGCAACAAAAAAGTTGCGGATTCAAAAATATCCGGAAACGTGTGGACGGGGCCTGAGCCTGCACGTAAAAGATTATTATCATGGTATTTTTCATTGTTTCTGGAGTGGGCGATTTTTTTTTTCATGCGACTGTCCTTTCGACTCCGACGGGGTTGATTTAACCTTCATACGTTCTTTTTTCTACGTCCACCTTGATTATTTTGCCCCGCGTGAGAACATTGTCAAGTACCAGACCACAGTTAGATAAAACCTTAGTAGCGCTCTCTCGAGAAAACAAGGCATCAGTTCCTAAACCGACAACTTATCCAGATTAAAATTATTATTTCCACACTCAAAAAACTTTCGAAATGCCGACCGAGTATATGATAGAAATCTGCATCCCTGCAAAGCTCTGACTGCAACGACTTCTTCAGTATCCTCAGAGGTAATGTATTCAATGTATTTCTTTTATTTTTTTAATTGAAGTTAAATTTTATTTTCTTGTATTGGGAGGTGACAGTATTCTTTCTTTACTTGATCATTATTTAGTTACTTAAAAATGTTGATATGCAAAACTTTGTGATATTGTTTTTAATATCCGAGTTGCAGTTTTTTCATGACATGCTCACTGATGGTTCCTTTCAACGAGATTACGGAACTCACCAAACTAAAGTCACCTTTACTTGATCAGGTCAGTAAAATCAAAATAGGTTATAAGGTAGGTAAGGCACACACAAGCCAAGATGGCCCACATGGCCAGAGTTTATCCCCATTTCAGTAGCATAAATTAGCAACCTAGGAGTATTGCTACTTCCCCCTGGAGAACCAAATGGTACCCATTTAAACACATGACCTGGGTAGAGAGAGAGACAATATTTGTGAAGTCCACCTCCACTGTGAAACCATAATTTTCAATCTGCTGAACAAGTATCATGAGGATGATTTGAGTAAGATTAACTTACACCCATATTAAATTTACTAATAATTAATATGTTCAGGAACTTTCCATATCACTGTATTTAAAAACAATACTGTGCTTTTGCAGATGCTTTTGGTCAACACATTGCTGCCCAAGCATCATTTTGGCAACAAAAGGAGCAAGCGATAGATCACTTGTTAACTGATTGTGATGGGAAGAAATTGATGGATGATAGACTTTTCAGTTTTGCAGCTGAAATTCACATTGAGCTGATGACGTTGGTATGTAAGAAAAATCCCTATTTTAAAAGTAAACTTAATTAATGCTATAACATTTGGGATATCTTAAAATCCCTGTCCGATCACACTTTAATAAAAATGCACTTACTTTCACTTATGTCCAGGATTGCAGATAATTAGATGCATGACAAATTTTGATATCCAACACGAAGTGTCCCGTTAAGTCTAAGTGTTAACCATCTTTTTTGAAATGTAAGGTAAGCATTAGTGTTAGTGTTATTTTTAGGTTAGGGTAAACGCACGTGTTTATCTTTACTTAAAGAGCAGAATTTAAGGGACACTTCGTGACGTTTTTTGTCTGTATTTTTGAAAACAAGTGATGTTGAAGTTGAGTAGAAGAGCAAGAGGACACTTTGTGACGCTTATTAAATTTGCCATGCATCTAATTAGCTGCAATCCTGGACATAACTGCTTACTTTGGGGCAAGTAAGTGTAACTAAACAAGTGGAGTCTGTTAAACAATTAAATTTTCAATGTTTTAACTTAATGGGCTTCTTATAAGCCATTCAAATTATCTCTCTCTAATTGTGTTCCTATTCATTCTTTCTACAGATGGCCAAGCAGTGGAAGGAAATTGCCCTTGTTATGCGTGCCCAACAGTTTGATGAGAATGAAGACCTGGATATTGATATTTTTGATGTTCAGGTAAGAATTAAACCTCAAGTTAATATTATTCAGTGCAGTGAAACCCTGTTTAGTGTTATTACGGACGCCGAAGAACCACAGTTTTCTTATTAAAAGGGTGTCTGTATGGGTTAGCATGAATTACAGAATTTATGCTTTGTATTATTTTTTTAAGAAGCTAATTATGGTTAATAAGCAAACTGACCCCACTAAAACGCTAACATTAGAACTGAAGAAACTTAGAAAATTCCTTTCACCAAAACTGGCAGCATATGCGAAATTGCTGATGTTTATCTAAGTGCATTTGAATATTTTGACGACTAGAATTAGCTGTCCATATATAATAAGGAAGTGTTCTTATTAAGAAGGTGTCAGTAAAGTGAGATTGGGGTGTATATTCAGTTCGGCCATCTATCCATCTGTGCTGAATGTCCACCTGATCGCTTTTGAATCAATAAAACTTGTAATCTGTTCTATTTTAACTGTATAGTGCAAGCACTGGGGAATTGTCCTCAGGCACATCTTTGGAGTTTCACTTGGAACTGGGGATTATGGTCATCTGACGATAGAGCATGCACCGATGCTAATGCGTCGCTTTTGATCAATGACCCGGTACTCTAATCAAGGCTTTGAAGCAGCCCATAAACTGCAACGGCAACTATACTCCAGAGCAACAAACCATGACTGTCTAGTTCCAGCTTCATCATGTAAGTGGATAAGGTTATATCAAACCGTTGTTAAGTTGGTTTACTTTACATATAGGTCGCATTCCCAAGATGGCAACTTACCATTTGTAAACAGGATAACAGATGTTTTTGCTATTGCGTTATGTTTTCATAGTTGCCTTCTCCTAAAACTGTTTTAATATGCATGAGTAACTAATAACTGACTGACTTAATTAACATAAGCTGCCTCGTGAAGCATTTCATAAGGTACTAATGGCGTGCTTATGTGGCATCAATGTCATTAATTATTAAACGTAAATGCATGCATTTCTTTTCACAGTGGAAGACATCTTGGTTCACAGTTACTCTGAACGACTTCTTTCAGTGAGATACTCATTCCGTCAAGCTAAAGAAACTCTCATATCTGCAGGTAGGTGAATTAGTTTCATTGTGTCCACGTGTGTGCATGTGTGCGTGGCGCTGCCCTCTCCTTTGTTTTTTATACCTATCAGTCATTTAATCCTCAGTGATCAATCAGTTATTCACATGCTTCATGCGCAGTTTATTTATGATTTATTTCACATATTCACAGTCTACTGAAAGAACTTTTCTTTCTTGTTCCCTTCTAAACAACTTTGATCCTCACCTGTTGGAATAATCATTTAATAAACCCTAATTTAGGGTTTTTTTGGATGTACAACATGTTTATCTGCTAAACTTGCATGTTGCATAATTTGAGAGTATTTTTTTTGTTTAAAGGAAGACATTTCTATTACCGAGGTTGCGGGTGGAGAAAAAAAAGTGTGCAATGGACAGATGAGGATAAGGAATGGATAGAGAAAGTTAACGACCTGCTGGACATGATGCTTGGGCCAGACCATTTTGAGTACGAGCAGACGCTGGACACAAAGTACTGTGTTGTAGCGCCTCATTCCCAGCCGTCGTACGAGTACAATCACCAGAAGTGGGAAGAGCAGTTTACTTTGCTGGAAAAGGAAGAATTGTCTCCCATGCCTTTCAAAACCCCGAGCCTCCCAAAAAGATTCCAAAGCAGTGTATCACACCTGCAGTTAAGCGCACGTTGAAGTTGAATCAAGGAACAGCGATGCAAGGGTCAACAGTGGTCAAGAAATTCATGCAACTGCCGAGCAAGAGTCCTATCCGTGTTCCTCGTGTTCCAGGGTGGGGTGGTACATATAGCAACGTGACGCTTGTCAACACTTGTCCGATTGATAACTTTCTTACCATTGTGTACCTTCGGTTGAAAGACGTTCCGCAGGCTTCAGCAAAACTATCAGGAATATCTGAATCCTGGGCCAAGGATTTGGTAGCTATAGAACGGCTGTTCGACCGGCATGAGTTTTCTCAGGGCAAGATAGAATGGTTGCGCCCTTTCCCGCAGTTCGACTTCAGTGCGACTGGTGGCACCATTGATGTTTGGGGAAATGAATTTGACCTATTCTGGCAACGTTGCAAATCGATGCTCAAAAGTGCTGCCAAGTCAACATGTTCTTCACAGCAGTGCCCTAAAAAGGAAGAACTTCTGTCTGCAACTGGGATCAATCTTTCAGAGATTTCGACCCAGGCGTTGGCAGAGACTTACATCGAAGCAGCTATAAGGGAATGGCAACTGCCGGCAACTGCCGGCTCCTACCCAGTGTGGCAAAGAGTTTGCTAAACCACCACCTCCAACCGCCGATGCGATTCTCGGACCACCGCGCCTTGACATCTCCTCTGGTCATAGGTCTCCATAAGCTGTGATTACTGCTAGTTTATATGAATATTTTCATCAGATATAAAGTCAGTGCACGTGCGTATTATCGATCTGTTAGATTTGTGGGCTTTAATTGTTTTGAAATTGCGACAACCTATTGTATTTGCTTTAGAAAGTCTTTTCACTTGTCAAATATCTCAACAGAAAATAGACAATGAATAACTGAAAATGCATTGTGCAAAATGACCCAACACCACACTTTTATCGTCAATTAGCTAGCAAGGCGGAAAAAGTCTTTCCGTTTCCGCTAAATCGGAAAACCCTAATTGAATGACCAAAAAAGCAATTGAATGTCAAAAATTATGCAAAATTTCCAAATGACTGTACGTTTCGCTTACGATTGCCGCTTCGTGCACATGAATGTATATTCGTTTTATTGAATGACGATTGGCGCAAATGAATGCGTATTTTGCCGCAATGAACAGCAAAAGGTGTAGTTTGTAAACTTAGAAAAACTGTACGAAGTAAGCCCATTCTTTAAAGACAAAGACAATTTACGAATAAACAATTTTAACAGATAACGTCATCTATGCCCAATTCTCTCTTATTTCAAACAATGCGTATTTGCGTTACGCTATGAGTTTTAGGAGGGGGAGGTGTTAAAATCCTTTTTACATTCTTGTTTTAATTAGTCACCAGCGCGGTGCAGTACTCCCTATAGTGTCCCACATAGGGTCGACATTATTTTACCTTTGAAGGATCGTTGTAAGGGTTAGCAGCTGACTATTACAAAGGATTGCAAAATTTGGTAAGAAATTTCAACGCAAAGGTTTACGAAAGGTTCAATGGATGTTGATGGTAATTTGACGTTCCATCCTCCTTTATAACAAGGTCGGAGTTTCATTGATATGACATATTGGAATATAGAGAACAATATTGACCAATATTATTTTAATTTAAGTGAATAGTGTCAATACGGAAAGCCAAAAAAAACATACTTGTATCATCATTGTTAGTAAAGGTAAACATAATAGTCCGGTTTTGGTAGCAATTATACTAGTGCGCAAAAAGAGGTATTGGTTGGCTTTGAATATGATACGGATGACCGTAATGCAAATGGCTTGCAACTTGAAAACATTGTCCAATTTCTTTCCTTGTGTCTTTTGAAAAATCACTAAAAACTCGAGCAATCACTTGATATCTTTACTTGTTCTAAGATGTATAAGCGAGATGCCTTAATAGTTAATATTTCGTGACAATGTTCCCATACATTCCACTGTTATGTAACAGCTGAAGGAAAAATTGCATTGGTCTTGTTTCAAATGAGATGTAAGTCCTCGCCCTTCTTCGTCAACAAGTTACACCAATAAATTGTACATGACCACACCCCTTGAACAAAAAATCCAAGAAAACCTGTTTGCACTCTCAAGTTTATTTAAAATCAAAGCTTGTTGCTTACAAGTTTGTTGTACTTGGATGAAATCAATATCATGATACTCATTTCTCCATGTTGCTTTGCCTATTTAGCACAGAGGAGAGTTACGTGCAACTGAAATTTCACGCTGTTCAACCTTAGTGTAATCTTTGTCATGTTTGGTAATCTCAAGGTGGTGGTCGACAAAGTGGTACTCTGGCAGCTTAACAGCCTTCTTCGCCCTAAAAAAAGACAAAACAAAGGGTTCCTGTGAGCCAACCCGTCAATAATAAATAGTAACGGGCAACGTAATATTGCGGTAAACTGATGTTTTTATACTGACACGGTTCGATATTCTTTTTTTTTAAATTAAACGTAAAGACTCTTAGAGAACGCAAAAAAAGGTTGCCAGACCATAACCACGCCACTAGGCCACAAAAACCTCCGACATTATTTTGAATGGTCACAAGTTAGAGTTCTATCCACATATTTAAATAACAGTGTTAATGACTTACTTGTAAATAGTTTTCAGGTCACATAGGTAATGACCACCACCTTGGAGCTTCAGAGCCATAGGATTATCGCCATTCAGTATTCCATCGCGCACATAGAGTCTCTCGGTGGATGGTTCCCAGCCCAGTGTCTTCCTTTGCATGACAGGTCCATTAGGAGGAAAGTTCACACCAAGAAACTTAACGTCGTACTCGAAACGGTTCTCTTTGATATTGATACTGTTGACATAGAGTTTAATTGTTTTAGTATATACTTACATGTAACTAATGGATTACGAAGTCTAATTAGTTGGAAGCATTCCAAACAAGCCTATAAGAGAAACTCCCTGCACAAGAAGAGAAGTGTAAAAGTAATATAAAATACGATGCATATAGAAATTAAGGGCGAATAAAGATTAATTGTGTATCGTGCAATGGTTATTAATCATAAATTACCTGGTATTGTTGCTAACAGTGCACACCCCTCCATCTTCAAAGGTCATGATTCTTTCCCATGTATATCCTTCTGGAAATGACTGCTTGATGTAGTCTGGTATGTCTGCAGGATGCTTGACAAATGGCTTGCTGCCATACATATGGTTTGGTAACAGAATATCAAAAGCAAATGGCAGAGGTGCACCCTTGATGACTTGAAGCGTCATGGACTGCGTGCCCCTTTAAAAGCAAACAGCCGGGAAATGGTCAGTAGAACTTAAACTTATTGGTTAGGCTTATAAGGTTTAAAATTTTCACACTTACGGATTTTATCCACTTACGAATTTTATCCACATAGACCGTAAAACGTTAGAAACACCTTGTAAAGCACAATCAACAGCACCACAGGAAACTGAAGTTCAGGTTTTGGGTGTGGAAATGGATTAAGAGCTCACGAATACGAAAGGCGTGGCGAGAGGAGGGAAAGTTAAAAACTGTCACCCTGTTCGCAATCAGTGTTATAAAATATCAAATCTGACAGTGATAACATTTAATAGAAATTAAACTTACTCGTAAGGCTCCCCATCGCCATTTCCTTCAATCTCGAAGGGATGTCCGTTGAGGGTACCTTCCAGGTGTAGTTTCGTCTTCATTTTTGCTGCGATCATACTCTGTTGAATTAAACATGCATGCAACGAGATTAATCACTGAAATAGTGCTAATTCTCCATCTATTTTGTCTTTCTTTTATTCTGAGTTTGTTGTGGAGCTGTAGAATCATTAACAATGTCCTGAATTGCCCTATTCGTACTCTGTCGGAGCGTATTGGTATTTGAAGACTTGTTATGCGATATAAAATGTTCACCTTGCTAATGGCCGCAGTTTAATACTGAGCAACAAAATAAAACTGATCCGGATTAACATTTGGGTAAAAGTTTTGGTTTATATATTGTAAATACAAAGCTACTCTCCTTTTCAAAACCTGCACTATTCCATTCTATAAAACGTAATCCCTTACCATGATGGGGGAGATGTAGTATGTTGAACGCCTTGAAAACTTGCTGTCTATCTGAGTATAAGTCACCGAGCTGAATGGGGCTTCGGTTCTGCGCGTACTCTTTTTTAAGCTGCTAATTGTAGAATAAGCGTTGTTGGGTGACTAGCAACTTATTCTACACTCAGTTGTTCGGGACTCAGTAAAGCAGACTTCAGTAGTTGGCTCTGGCTTTAACTCTTGATTAGACTTCCACAGTTCTTTACAGTTCAGTTACTACACAATGTTCTGCTTAGAATGTTTCTCACATAGCTTTTATCTGGGCTGAGAATTAGCTATCAATCAACGTCAAAAACAGATCAAAAGGTAATGTAGGCTAACGTAAGCCTCGCCGTGATTGGTTAAGACAAATCATTAACATATATTCCTTTGACATGTTTGTCAGTGTCGAAGCTGACTTCTCTTTCAATTATCACTAACATTTCGGAACTACTCAGCCAAAACAAAACTACGAGAGAAATATAAAAATTACAAGGTACATTCTTATTGATTAACATTTAGGAGTTATAGTAAGTTTACAAATAAAAGTTGTTGTTTACAATTTCTACACAATCATTGATTACTAGCCCAGAGTCGCTTAATCACAGCTTCGTGGGTCGGTCTTTAAGTACCGCCCTTTCCATATCATTAACAGCTATAAGGCCCGGTTCAAATGTCGAACTTTACATGTGCCGAACCTAATAATTAGGTTCGGCACATGTAAAGTTCGACGTATGAATCAATTAGGAACGGCACTTTTGTATTAGGGTCGACCCTGCCGTTCTATTCGACTGAGCTTGTCGAATAGAACGGCAAAAGATCGACTTCGATTCATACGTCAAACTTCACAGACTTCACATGTGCCGAACCTAATGCATAATTTATGTTAACGTATTTTTCAATATAACCGCGCTTCTGATTGGCTGTTTAGTGGGTTTTTCGCGCCTTTGCAGACAGAACTCACAGAAGCGTAACGACGGTTACCAGCATTCACATTTTTAGACTGAAACTGGACAGCTTAAATCGGTCTTCTAAAAAGTTGCTTTTCTTTTTATGCATAAAGAAATCGTAATGTATTTTAAAATTTATGGCGTTACTTTATTTTGTCCAAATATCACGACACGATCTCCTCAGCTGTCTCCTTGCAATAACAGAACACAAAGCACACTAAAATCAAAACAAGAATTTCCAGGCTTGGTGAATTTTACTTTTTTCGGTTTATTTCCCAATTTTAAGCGGTAAGGATGATATTTCTTTTCGCCACGAATTAGGTTCGGCACATGTAAAGTTCGACCGTCTGAATCAACAGTCGAACTTACAGTGCGACCACGCGAACCGAGGCCACCCAGACAAATTTTTGAGACAAATTTTTAGATTAGCCAATCACAAGTCAAGATCTAGACAATCAAATAGCGCATAATTATACTTGACCCAGTTGTTTGGTACCGCCGAGCGAAAAACTCAGACTTCTGAACTGTGCGCTGTGTCGAGAATCTTCGATGACCAAAGGCTAAAAATGAATTGCCGCGTTTGGATAAATCAATCCGGAAGGTATTTTTTAACGGCGCCGAAACTCACAAATTCTATGCGAGGAAGTTTTGAATTTATATCACATTGGCACTCCTCAGCGAGAAATCATGAGCTCGTGAGCTGAAAACCGCGAGTCTCTCAGGCGTGTTGGAAAGCAAACATGATCATTGCCTTTTTATTAATTCTTCGAGTTCTGATTGTTGAAACAAAAAAAAATGAACAAAGAAGCAAATTGTTTTCTAATGAGAGACATGTATAAATACGTGACAAAAGCGGGCAAAGTTGGCGACGAATAAATTAGATGCATCACAGTCGCACAGGTGACAGGAGGATAACACATTCCGACGTGCGATCAAAAAATAGAACTCTCAAAATAAGAAAGTATTATTTTCCTCTTTTCTTCAAACGAATAATTCATTGCAGTTTGCTCCCGATTTCTCAACTCAACGGCAAAAATCGCGTGGACAAAATAGCACTATTTTCTAAGAAACAACTGCGAACTATCCGTACGGATCCGCTCGTTTATCCAGTTGTTAGAGTTGTCAGTATATTAAATTTGTTATCCAGCGACCGTACACTGAAAGCGGGTATTTTACTTTTTATACAAAATGTTCACGTTACTTTATATAAAATCCCTTTGTCGTCTCTCTGTTCCCTAGGTCGGGTTGAAGCTTGGAAGTCCTAAACTATAAATTGTGATTTTCTCGAGACACAAGGTGCCAGGGGAGAGTGAAAAAAATAACAATATAAAACTCTCAGATGTATGAAGAATCGCTCTCAAATTCAAATGGAACCGGAGAGAAAGTTAGAAATTACCGCTTCAATGAGTCTTCGAAAAATGAAAACAATCTTTGTTGACAGCTCTGTTTAGTAATTACCGAAACTGCGAATCGCTCGCGGCGCCCGGTTTGCATGAAATGAGCGGCCGTCACGTTTACTTTGGATTGTTCAAAATTTCTTTACTACTGGCTTTGATTCTGCCCAACCCAGACGTTGTCATAAAATTTTCCAGCTTGATTTATACAAACGTGACAATTCTTCATTGTTATCATTTGAGTAATGAAGAATTTATGGATATCAAAGGCTCGCAACACATCACAGCTCAGAATTTGAACTGAGGTCAAGTATAATTATCCGCTATTTCATTGTCTAGATCTTGACTTGTGATTGGCTAATTTCAATTTGTCTCAAAATTTGTCTGGGTGGCCTCGGTTCGTGTGGTCGCACTGTAATATTCTTTCAACAAACTTTGAACTTCACATGTGCCGCATCTCATGCAAATGAGAAAACTCCGTTGTTCTTGCTCATTTACATTGGATTCGGCACATGTGAAGTTCAAAGTTTGAACCGGGCCTAATCATCGATTGCACTACACAGTGGATTTACTTTTGCGTAAAATTAACGTTAATGTCCCTTTTCAGTAGTCATTGAACGGCAAATATCAACAAGGAACGTAACTAAACAAAAGTGAAGCGACTATAATGTAACCAGTATCCAAGTGTTGAATTTTTGCGTTCAGCTGAAACCACGTGAGTTCATCGCAGGGATTCTCTGTCGCTAAACAGCAAAAATCGTACACCACTTACTAAGCGAGTTGTCTTTAGAATAGCTCTGTTTGGCAGGTTCCTCTTTTCATCTTCAGAATTTTCGGCTCTCAAAACGTACGACAACAACAAGCAATGTTGACTCCTTGAGCCAGAGCTCGTATGAGACAAAAGCTGTTTTTTTCGTATGCTAATTTATTTCTTACGCAACGGATTTTTTCAATTTCGTTTGTTTTCAGCACGAACTGCACGTGCTATGCTTCAACTTCCAATCAATTTGCATACGGTACACATTTGTATACGAACACACAATGCTACTTCCTAGCGTTCCTACATGTACTCTGAATTCCATTGTGCCATTCTAACAAAGGAGACTTGAATAACACATCCCGGTGAGGCTGAGGCCCCGTCCACACGTATCCGGATATTTTTTAATCCGCAACTTTTTTGTTGCGGATTGGCCTTCCGTCCACACGTATCCGGCGAATTCGGGCAAATACGATTCGAATACGCTACGTGTGGATGCGAATATTTTCTAATCCGCAACAAAAAAGTTGCGGATTCAAAAATATCCGGAAACGTGTGGACGGGGCCTGAGCCTGCACGTAAAAGATTATTATCATGGTATTTTTCATTGTTTCTGGAGTGGGCGATTTTTTTTTTTCATGCGACTGTCTTTTCGACTCCGACGGGGTTGATTTAACCTTCATACGTTCTTTTTCTACGTCCACCTTGATTATTTTGCCCCGTGAGAACATTGTCAAGTACCAGACCACAGTTAGATAAGACCTTAGTAGCGCTCTCTCGAGAAAACAAGGCATCAGTTCCTAAACCGACAACTTATCCAGATTAAAATTATTATTTCCACACAAAAAACTTTCGAAATGCCGACCGAGTATATGATAGAAATCTGCATCCCTGCAAAGCTCTGACTGCAACGACTTCTTCAGTATCCTCAGAGGTATTGAGATACCTAAGCCGCGAAACCGGAAACGGAAACAATACTGCAAATTCATGATACAATTTAAAATTGCCTGCAGCCTAAAATGTCTAAAATGAAGTCAACATACAGCTATGCAAACTGTCAAGCAAAACAAAAACGGTGCGTTTTTGAAATTAAGAATACAAGTACATTTAGCAGTGTCCGGTCAATCCTCGTGTGTTTGGCCTTGTTTACAAAAAGGTAACTCGAGCTGTCAAGAAAAAGCTACGCCGGGCTTACAGGTCTTTACAGGCAAATTCACCGCCAAAAATAACTTCAAGCATCACGCTTTAGTGAATGTGCGACACCTATAGAACAAATTGAATTTCATTGTAATAATATAATGGTTAATTGTAATAAATAAAACCATCATGAAACAAAACCTAAACGACATTTTTATAAGAATGTATGGAATTTTCCGAGTAAGTCTTTCTTAATAGGGCTTTCCGATTTAGCGGAAAATCCGCGGTAGTGGAAGTTACAGTCTCTTAATGTTGTGAAGTCAGTTTGGTGCTTTAAAGTACTATAAAGTCCGGAAAATATCGCTTATTTGTTTTGCGATACAGCCTCTCATTTCAAAGGCTAAATATTAATTGTTGTCACTCTGTTTTGTTAGAAATTGTAAAACCTGATGTTTTGCAATAGTTTCGAAGGCGGGTGACAACTTTTCACACACTTTTATTTTGTGGTATTAGGGGGAATCGAATGGTCTTTGCGAGTATTTGCGAGCATGTGAGCACTGTGTTTTTTCTTGCGAGCACGAGAAGTCATCAAATTTCTCTTGCGAGCAGCAAGCACTTTTAAAAAAACAACAGGCGAGCAGCGAGCACTTCGTAAATTTTCCGCCAGCAGCAATCCTTTTTTTTAATTTCACACATTGTTTTTATTAGAGTGCGCCTAGCAGTCTGACTGACAACATCGCGGTCCAACCAACAACAACAATTTATTCAGTATTCCCATATATATACATGGCATTACCTACTTAATAAATCTGAATTACATTAAATAATTATGTCTAATAATTAAACTAGCATTGATTGTCGATTAAGCATTGAGTCATAAATATAAGCAGCAATGGTTCTACAAACAAAAGGATCAACGTTATTAAAAAGAAACAGGATTTTTGAAATATTGTCGAGATCATTAAAATTTCGATATTTGTCGTTTATTTCATCAAAAAATTTCTTACGTGAAGCATTATAATGATTGCAAGAGAATAGAAAATGGAATTCGTCTTCGATTTGATTTGAATTACAGAGAGAGCAGGTTCTTAAATTTTCAGGTGTCTTGTTGTGCCGGCCAGTTTCAATTCGCAGATTGTGATTTCCAAGACGAAATTTATTGATTTGTTTTTTGTGGCGTACATTTTTTATCGAATCCAAGGAGCCAGATTTGTGACAATCTTGTTTAAAGATAGGGTAGAATTTAAGTTTTTTATTTAGATTTAGTAAATTAAGTTGGTGATTAGTTGAAGTTTTATTAACACTTAGCCGAATACGTTCAGTGAAGTTGTTAATGTTTAAATTTGAAATGTTTAAATTCGAAAGATAACACAGAGAGTTACAACCAATTACAGCTAATTATAGTAATTATGCCACGTTTGATGCCAAATTGCGTCATGCTTTCACGTAGCTGTCTAGACTACATTCCATCACAAGCCTGAAGGTCGATTTTATTGAACGCATTAGGGGTCCACATTCGCCTTGGAAATTCACACGTTTAAAAATTCCTGTTCGCACCCAGTAATCCCTATCTGTCTAAAGTTATCGTTACCTGTGGGCAAAACAGCCATAAAAACTATTCATAGGCTCGCTCTGTGTTTAACGGAAGCCAGCGATATACACTATGGTCACACTGGCACAGAGTAGTACAATACAATACAATGGTCAGTTATCTCAGTATTATTTTTAGTCGATAAACAATAAAGCCGAATTCTAGAAGTTTTTTTTATTGTGTTTATGGTCTAGCGAACAGCCCTCGAATTTAGTCGATCACAACCAGCCGAGAAATAACTTATCATAAACTGCAACTTTGTTATTTATAGATCGTTTTTATTTTCGTAAGCAGTTAGTTTTCTGGCTATGAGAGCAACCCCAGAGAAGGATGTTGCAGGGAATGCCAAATAAATGAAATTAAGAAATTCTTGAAATACAGCTAAATTTTCTCTATTAGTGTCAGCGAAACATATACACCTAATTCAATAAAGGTTGCTTTGGTCATTGGTAATTGGGCATTGGGAAGCTATTGTTTGGCGGTCACTCAAGCAAAGCATTGCATTGTGTTCCGTATGCCCAATTACCAATGACCAAAGCAACCTTTATTGAATTAGGTATATTCAAATGGACAGAGTAGGATCATTCTGTCCCTTTTTGTCTACAAGATAATATATGCAACAAAATTCACCTTAGTTAGTTAATAGGTGCTTCCAATTAGAGACGTTCACTCAACGATCGAGATACACAAATAATCTAATTTTATTAACTCATGTTATTCTCTTGCTTAAGGCAAGTGGCATTACGAAGCACTTTGAACTTTACAAACCGCGTCGTTCAATGACTAGTGCCATTGAAAAACGCGGTTTGATAAATTAGTTTTAAATTGCGGTGTGGGTTAGAAGGTATTTTTTTATTGTGTCTATAGTCTAGCGAATAGCTAGCCCTCGGATGCCTACAAATATCAATACGGTACTGTATTAGCTTGTATTATTATAAGTCTTATAATGACAAATTTCATTTCTGAGAGCCGGCCCTCTCCCACGTTATTCCAATCAGAATTTATCGCTCATCCTTTCAATCTCACACACTACCCCCGTAGACACCCTGTCATCTGTTGTTCTCAATCTTCCGATTGAATTGTATAGTTGATGGCATTTGACAATACATTTACTTCTGTACCAAGAAACCTACAAAGCACAATTTAAGGAATTTCGAGCAATCGAGAGTAAAGGAAGTTTAGACGATCACATGTAATAGCGGGAATGAAAATGTTTTAGACAATTTGTTTGGTCGCCTCGGCGGTTCAGTTTTAAAAGAATAACAGACATAGCGGTGGAAGCGCTTCTATCGGGGTAAGATGTCATGGCTGTGCTACCAACTAGCTTCGGAAAATCAATAATTTATCAAAGCTTTGTCCTTGTGAGATAGTGGCAAAAACAAAACAGTCGTTAGACCGTGAAAATTGCCAAAGTAGGAATTATAAACATCGCTAGCTCCACCCGGCTATAACGGGAAGCGAATGGATGCTAAAATCAACAGCCTTGATTGAGGCAAACTTCAAGTCTCTAAAAGTTGAATAGCTTTCTTTTTAAGCTTCAACTCGGCCTGGTAAGCTTGCTAAATGGATCTGCGAAATTATTTTAAAAATATCCTGCAACGACAAAACACCGGAAACCGCAGCAGACAGACTTGACCTCCTGTCCGTTGTACGCGGCATTTTAAAGGTTTAAAATCCTCCATATTTCCTATTTTCACTGAGCGCACATTTTTTGCAAACACGAGTAGATAGATTGGGTGCAAAGTTTACGGAAAGCTTTTACTTTCAGTCACGATTTTTTCATACACATACAACAAAAATCAGAGGCCTCTGTTTCTTTCTTCGGGTTCTTTCCTCCACTTCTTCTCCGTACCGGTTTCGTATGCGTTTTTTCGCTCATCGAGGCCATAAGAACAAACAAAACAAGCTCACGCATAGCAGAAATTACATTTTCTGTCCTTGAATAAACGACGTGAATGACGTCCGCTTTGTAAATAACAAATCTACAATCGGCATAGTACAATGCACTGTTCTATTTTTAAATAGCCTACGTGCCGGTTTCGTATGGCGCGTTATAAGGGTCAAATTAAGGTGTTTCCCTCCAGTTTCCGTGCAGCCGCACCGACCATTTTTAATCGGCCGTTTAACTAACTTTCCTTTATTGAATTAGTATGAAACTTACACAAAGTATTGTACAAAGTTTGAAGTTTATAATAGTGTAACAATTTTGTAAATCGGATTTAAAATTGCGGAGATAAACGAGAAACATTGAAATCACTTGAGTCTAAATTCCCAGCGATTGCGATGGCATCTAGAAAAATCAAAACTATCACGGTAAACTATGACATATGGCAAACAAAATATCTAAAAATTAGAAACTTTTGTCAAGCCGATTTTGAGTAAATCAGAAAAACATTTCGAACTTGTGATTTTGCATTTGTATCAGCACATCTACAAAATCTTCAATTAAGCTTATAAAAGTTTAATTTCTCAATCTCAAATTTACGTCAAAATGTGTGTTTATAGTATGAGATGAAACTATGAAAGTTTGAAAGCGTTTCTCGTTTTAGTTTTGGAGATTCGATTTTCTATAGGAAACCGTAGTTTTTTGACTGAGTTCTTGATATTGTAGTTTTAGCACATTTCTACATATTTCAAAAACCGCGAGATAGATTTTTTTTAAACTTTTATAGTCGTTTCTTTATAATATGAACAACATTGTCTCGAAGTTTCATCTTGATTGAAACATTGCAACATGGTCAAATAAAATAATAAAGTTCACCTAAAACGCGATTGAGAAGTTGTGCTTTGATTGCACGGTTCAAAGGCGCACGTCGCAAAGACGCTTTAATTAATTCAGATGAAGTGTAACGCATTTCTGCGTGTTGAGAATTATGCAAATCGAGTTGACTTCTTTCTTTTCCCTACAATTCAAAATGTCGAGAGTGTCCAGTGCACGTCAAATGCGAATAAAAAACTGCTTTCAAATAAACGTCCCACTGAAATTCGTGGGAATGATAAAAATAACGTGGAACACAGCCCCAAAACATTACTCCGCAAAACATGATGGTCACGCAGAAATGCGTTGCGCTTCACCTGAATTAATTAATTAAAGCGTCTTTGCGCGCCTTCAACCGTGCAATCAAGACACAAAGTCTCAATCGCGTTTTGGGTGAACTTTATTATTTTATTTGACCATGTTGCAATGTTTCAATCAAGATGAAACTTCGAGATAATGCTGTTCATATTATAAAGAAACGACTATATAAGTTTGAAAAAAATCTATCTCGCGGTTTTTGAAATATATAGAAAAGCGCTAAAACTACAATATCAAGGACTCAGTCAAAAAACTATGGTTTCCTTTAGAAAATCAAATCTCCAAAAATAAAACGAGAAACATTTTCAAACTTTCATAGTTTCATCTCATACTATAAACACACATTTTGGCGTAAATTTGAGATTGAGAAATTAAACTTTTATAAGCTTAATTGAGGATTTTGTAGATGTGCTCATACACATGCAAAATCACAAGTTCGAAATGTTTTTCTGATTTACTCAAAATCGGTTTGACAAAAGTTTCTAATTTTTAGATATTTTGTTTGCCATATGTCATAGTTTATCGTAATAGTTTTGATTTTTCTAGATGCCATCGCAATCGCTCGGAATTTAGACTCAAGTGATTTCAATGTTTCCCGTTTATCTCCGCAATTTTAAATCCGATTTACAAAATTGTTACAATCATATAAACTTCAAACTAAGCACAATATTTGGTGTAAGTTTCATACTAATTCAATAAAGGAAAGTTAGTTAAACGGCCGCTTAAAAATGGTCGGGGCGGCTACATGGAAACTGGAATTACTTTCTAATTGCAGCTCTTGTTGCATGCTTAATTGCGAATTAAGTTTATCTTGACATTTCCTTCTAAAATTTACATCTTTTTGCGTGTTTGAAGAGGTGAATAGAGTATTACTACGTTTAAAATTACTTGTAAAATGTTTGTTTCTGCTATTTGCGAACCACCTCACGACAGTCGCTTTGCACGCAAATTTTTGTTGTAAATATCTAAACTCCTTGTACACATTTTCAAAATAAATCCCTCTTTGCAACGCCGTACGTCTTCTTCCGATGCGATCGAAATCACGCTGAATTTGCTGATTTCCGGTTTATCAGCATATGGAATTACTTTCGAAAAAAATCTTCGTCGACAAATTTTCTGCGAAAAATCAACCAGGCTCAAATTTTCTGCGAAAAATCGACCACGCTCAAATTTTCTGCGAAAAATCAACCAGGCGTTTCAATGTCGTGAAAGCCACGTGATCCATCCCAGGATGCAATATGGTGTAATTAAGAGAGACAGGCCTACACGACTCCCTCGCGAGTGTTTTAGCCATTTTATTTAAGATCGCAAAATAATGCTTCATGTATTTGTAGCAGGTATATGGAGAATTCGAGGTGACTGAATTAAAAGCCTTCTAAACTCGCAAAATGATACAGACTATAGTCTCGAGGTCATTTGTGTTTTTAAGCTGTCTGCTAGTTTTGACCTGTTTGTCGGGGCGTCTGTTTCATAGCGATGTTCTTTATTCAGTGTTTATTATGCCATCGTGGCATTTGTTAGAATGGCTCTGCAGTAAAACATTTGACATTGCATGTAGGCTTAGAGCAAGCTTCGATTTGGAGGTCATTTTGAAAGTGTAATGGTGTAATAAAGAGTGACAGGCCTACATGACTCCCTCGCGAGTGTTTTAACCATTTTATTTAAGCTCGCAAAATGATGCTTCATGTATTTGTAGCGGGTATATGGAGAATTCGAGGTGACTGAATTAAAAACCTTCTAAACTCGCAAAATGATACAGACTATATTCTCGAGGTCATTTGTGTTTTTAAGCTGTCATTTTGTTGCCTGTAAAAATCATAAATATCATGGCATAAACAAAACAGTCGCTAGACTGTGAAACTCATTACAATGCAGTGAGAAGAACCGACTGCACAAATGACAATAGAGAAAAACAGATTAGAGCTCCGGAAAAACCGTCAATTCTCAACTACAAAGCGGAGCAGTGACTGAAATGTGCTTGATTTATATTCTCTATGAAACATTGCATAGCTTTATAAAAAGCTGCAATTATCTCTGAAACTTCGGACCAACAGATCACCAGTCCATGAAAAAACGACCGAGGCTGGGCCCAGCGAAGATAAAACTAAATGCAAGAAACCATTGACGGTCGATAATTTCAAACTAATAGATCTGGCTACCTAAGAGATTAGGGACCTTAAGCTAGGACGACGACGCCGACCGGAAGTGAAATTTTCCCGCGTGAACCTTCTGGGCATGCGTTAGATAGTCAAAACGTTGTCCAGCCTTCGTCGACGACGAAATTCAGGGAGGTTTGCCGTCGTCGCTAAAACGTAAGTATAAAACTATAATTTTTGCGTGTAAATCACTCTTTTTCCTACTTGTCATTCAGTACAAGTAGAAATATATTCTTTGTGGATTACGGAATCCAAATGTTACAGTGCGACCACACGAACCGAGGCCACCCAGACAAATTTTGAGACAAATTGAAATTAGCCAATCACAAGTCAAGATCTAGACAATGAAATAGCGGATAATTATACTTGACCTCAGTTCAAATTCTGAGCTGTGATGTGTTGCGAGCCTTTGATATCCATAAATTCTTCATTACTCAAATGATAACAATGAAGAATTGTCACGTTTGTATAAATCAAGCTGGAAAATTTTATGACAACGTCTGGGTTGGGCAGAATCAAAGCCAGTAGTAAAGAAATTTTGAACAATCCAAAGTAAACGTGACGGCCGCTCATTTCATGCAAACCGGGCGCCGCGAGCGATTCGCAGTTTCGGTAATTACTAAACAGAGCTGTCAACAAAGATTGTTTTCATTTTTCGAAGACTCATTGAAGCGGTAATTTCTAACTTTCTCTCCGGTTCCATTTGAATTTGAGAGCGATTCTTCATACATCTGAGAGTTTTATATTGTTATTTTTTTCACTCTCCCCTGGCACCTTGTGTCTCGAGAAAATCACAATTTATAGTTTAGGACTTCCAAGCTTCAACCCGACCTAGGGAACAGAGAGACGACAAAGGGATTTTATATAAAGTAACGTGAACATTTTGTATAAAAAGTAAAATACCCGCTTTCAGTGTACGGTCGCTGGATAACAAATTTAATATACTGACAACTCTAACAACTGGATAAACGAGCGGATCCGTACGGATAGTTCGCAGCTGTTTCTTAGAAAATAGTGCTATTTTGTCCACGCGATTTTTGCCGTTGAGTTGAGAAATCGGGAGCAAACTGCAATGAATTATTCGTTTGAAGAAAAGAGGAAAATAATACTTTCTTATTTTGAGAGTTCTATTTTTTGATCGCACGTCGGAATGTGTTATCCTCCTGTCACCTGTGCGACTGTGATGCATCTAATTTATTCGTCGCCAACTTTGCCCGCTTTTGTCACGTATTTATACATGTCTCTCATTAGAAAACAATTTGCTTCTTTGTTCATTTTTTTTTGTTTCAACAATCAGAACTCGAAGAATTAATAAAAAGGCAATGATCATGTTTGCTTTCCAACACGCCTGAGAGACTCGCGGTTTTCAGCTCACGAGCTCATGATTTCTCGCTGAGAAGTGCCAATGTGATATAAATTCAAAACTTCCTCGCATAGAATTTGTGAGTTTCGGCGCCGTTAAAAAATACCTTCCGGATTGATTTATCCAAACGCGGCAATTCATTTTTAGCCTTTGGTCATCGAAGATTCTCGACACAGCGCACAGTTCAGAAGTCTGAATTTTTCGTTCGGCGGTACCAAACAACTGGGTCAAGTATAATTATGCGCTATTTGATTGTCTAGATCTTGACTTGTGATTGGCTAATCTCAAAATTTGTCTCAAAAATTTGTCTGGGTGGCCTCGGTTCGTGTGGTCGAAATGTAAGTTCGACTGTTGATTCAGACGGTCGAACTTTACATGTGCCGAACCTAATTCGTGGCGAATAGAAATATCATCCTTACCGCTTAAAATAGGGAAATAAACCGAAAAAAGTAAAATTCACCAAGCCTGGAAATTCTTGTTTTGATTTTAGTGTGCTTTGTGTTCTGTTATTGCAAGGAGACAGCTGAGGAGATCGTGTCGTGATATTTGGACAAAATAAAGTAACGCCATAAATTTTAAAATGCATTACGATTTCTTTATGGATAAAAAGCTGTCCAGTTTCAGTCTAAAAATCTACAATGTGAATGCTGGTAACCGTCGTTACGCTTCTGTGAGTTCTGTCTGCAAAGGCGCGAAAAACCCACTAAATAGCCAATCAGAAGCGCGGTTATATTGAAAAATACGTTAACATAAATTATGCATTAGGTTCGGCACATGTGAAGTTCGACGTATGAATCGAAGTCGATCTTTTGCCGTTCTATTCGACAAGCTCAGTCGAATAGAACGGCAGGGTCGACCCTAATACAAAAGTGCCGTTCCTAATTGATTCAGACGTCGAACTTTACATGTGTCGAACCTAATTATTAGGTTCGGCACATGTAAAGTTCGACGTTTGAACCGGGCCTTATAGCTGTTAATGATATGGAAAGGGCGGTACTTAAAGACCGACCCACGAAGCTGTGATTAAGCGACTCTGCGCTAGTAATCAATGATTGTGTAGAAATTGTAAACAACAACTTTTATTTGTAAACTTACTATAACTCCTAAATGTTAATCAATAAGAATGTACCTTGTAATTTTTATATTTCTCTCGTAGTTTTGTTTTGGCTGAGTAGTTCCGAAATGTTAGTGAAAATTGAAAGAGAAGTCAGCTTCGACACTGACAAACATGTCAAAGGAATATATGTTAATGATTTGTCTTAACCAATCACGGTGAGGCTTACGTTAGCCTACATTACCTTTTGATCTGTTTTTGACGTTGATTGATAGCTAATTCTCAGCCCAGATAAAAGCTATGTGAGAAACATTCTAAGCAGAACATTGTGTAGTAACTGAACTGTAAAGAACTGTGGAAGTCTAATCAAGAGTTAAAGCCAGAGCCAACTACTGGAGTCTGCTTTACTGAGTCCGAACAACTGAGTGTAGAATAAGTTGCTAGTCCCCCAACAACGCTTATTCTACAATTAGCAGCTTAAAAAAGAGTACGCGCAGAACCGAAGCCCCATTCAGCTCGGTGACTTATACTCAGATAGACAGCAAGTTTTCAAGGCGTTCAACATACTACATCTCCCCCATCATGGTAAGGGATTACGTTTTATAGAATGGAATAGTGCAGGTTTTGAAAAGGAAAGTAGCTTTGTATTTACAATATATAAACCAAAACTTTTACCCAAATGTTAATCCGGATCAGTTTTATTTTGTTGCTCAGTATTAAACTGCGGCCATTAGCAAGGTGAACATTTTATATCGCATAACAAGTCTTCAAATACCAATACGCTCCGACAGAGTACGAATAGGGCAATTCAGGACATTGTTAATGATTCTACAGCTCCACAACAAACTCAGAATAAAAGAAAGACAAAATAGATGGAGAATTAGCACTATTTCAGTGATTAATCTCGTTGCATGCATGTTTAATTCAACAGAGTATGATCGCAGCAAAAATGAAGACGAAACTACACCTGGAAGGTACCCTCAACGGACATCCCTTCGAGATTGAAGGAAATGGCGATGGGGAGCCTTACGAGTAAGTTTAATTTCTATTAAATGTTATCACTGTCAGATTTGATATTTTATAACACTGATTGCGAACAGGGTGACAGTTTTTAACTTTCCCTCCTCTCGCCACGCCTTTCGTATTCGTGAGCTCTTAATCCATTTCCACACCCAAAACCTGAGTCTTACTCTTGAGTATATCAACGAAGCCCTATTATGGCCCATTAAAATGAACTTCAGTTTCCTGTGGTGCTGTTGATTGTGCTTTTCAAGGTGTTTCAAACGTTTTACGGTCTATGTGGATAAAATTCGTAAGTGGATAAAATCCGTAAGTGTGAAAATTTTAAACCTTATAAGCCTTACCAATAAGTTTAAGTTCTACTGACCATTTCCCGGCTGTTTGCTTTTAAAGGGGCACGCAGTCCATGACGCTTCAAGTCATCAAGGGTGCACCTCTGCCATTTGCTTTTGATATTCTGTTACCACACCATATGTATGGCAGCAAGCCATTTGTCAAGCATCCTGCAGACATACCAGACTACATCAAGCAGTCATTTCCAGAAGGATATACATGGGAAAGAATCATGACCTTTGAAGATGGAGGGGTGTGCACTGTTAGCAACAATACCAGGTAATTTATGATTAATAACCATTGCACGATACACAATTAATCTTTATTCGCCCTTAATTTCTATATGCATCGTATTTTATATTACTTTTACACTTCTCTTCTTGTGCAGGGAGTTTCTCTTATAGGCTTGTTTGGAATGCTTCCAACTTATTAGACTTCGTAATCCATTAGTTACATGTAGGTATATACTAAAACAATTAAACTCTATGTCAACAGTATCAATATCAAAGAGAACCGTTTCGAGTACGACGTTAAGTTTCTTGGTGTGAACTTTCCTCCTAATGGACCTGTCATGCAAAGGAAGACACTGGGCTGGGAACCATCCACCGAGAGACTCTATGTGCGCGATGGAATACTGAATGGCGATAATCCTATGGCTCTGAAGCTCCAAGGTGGTGGTCATTACCTATGTGACCTGAAAACTATTTACAAGTAAGTCATTAACACTGTTATTTAAATATGTGGATAGAACTCTAACTTGTGACCATTCAAAATAATGTCGGAGGTTTTTGTGGCCTAGTGGCGTGGTTATGGTCTGGCAACCTTTTTTTTTTGCGTTCTCTAAGAGTCTTTACGTTTAATTTAAAAAAAAAGAATATCGAACCGTGTCAGTATAAAAACATCAGTTTACCGCAATATTACGTTGCCCGTTACTATTTATTATTGACGGGTTGGCTCACAGGAACCCTTTGTTTTGTCTTTTTTTAGGGCGAAGAAGGCTGTTAAGCTGCCAGAGTACCACTTTGTCGACCACCACCTTGAGATTACCAAACATGACAAAGATTACACTAAGGTTGAACAGCGTGAAATTTCAGTTGCACGTAACTCTCCTCTGTGCTAAATAGGCAAAGCAACATGGAGAAATGAGTATCATGATATTGATTTCATCCAAGTACAACAAACTTGTAAGCAACAAGCTTTGATTTTAAATAAACTTGAGAGTGCAAACAGGTTTTCTTGGATTTTTTGTTCAAGGGGTGTGGTCATGTACAATTTATTGGTGTAACTTGTTGACGAAGAAGGGCGAGGACTTACATCTCATTTGAAACGAGACCAATGCAATTTTTCCTTCAGCTGTTACATAACAGTGGAATGCATGTATGGGAACATTGTCACTAAATATTAACTATTAAGGCATCTCGCTTATACATCTTAGAACAAGTAAAGATATCAAGTGATTGCTCGAGTTTTTAGTGATTTTTCAAAAGACACAAGGAAAGAAATTGGGCAATGTTTTCAAGTTGCAAGCCATTTGCATTACAGTCATCCGTATCATATTCAAAGCCAACCAATACCTCTTTTTGCGCACTAGTATAATTGCTACCAAAACCGGACTATTATGTTTACCTTTACTAACAATGATGATACAAGTATGTTTTTTTTGGCTTTTCGTATTGACACTATTCACTTAAATTAAAATAATATTGGTCAATATTGTTCTCTATATTCCAATATGTCATATCAATGAAACTCCGACCTTGTTATAAAGGAGGATGGAACGTCAAATTACCATCAATATCCATTGAACCTTTCGTAAACTTTGCGTTGAAATTTCTTCTCAAATTTTGCAATCCTTTGTAATAGTCAGCTGCTAACCCTTACAACGATCCTTCAAAGGTAAAATAATGTCTTCCCTATGTGGGACACTATAGGGAGTACTGCACCGCGCTAGTGACTAATTAAAACAAGAATGTAAAAAGGATTTTTTAAAACACCTCCCCCTCCTAAAACTCATAGCGTAACGCAAATACGCATTGTTTGAAATAAGAGAGAATTGGGCATAGATGACGTTATCTGTTAAAATTGTTTATTCGTAAATTGTCTTTGTCTTTAAAGAATGGGCTTACTTCGTACAGTTTTTCTAAGTTTACAAACTACACCTTTTGCTGTTCATTGCGGCAAAATACGCATTCATTTGCGCCAATCGTCATTCAATAAAACGAATATACATTCATGTGCACGAAGCGGCAATCGTAAGCGAAACGTACAGTCATTTGGAAATTTTGCATAATTTTTGACATTCAATTGCTTTTTTGGTCATTCAATTAGGGTTTTCCGATTTAGCGGCAACGGAAAGACTTTTCCGCCTGGCTAGCTAATTGACGATAAAAGTGTGGTGTTGGGTCATTTTGCACAATGCATTTTCAGTTATTCATTGTCTATTTTCTGTTGAGATATTTGACAAGTCGAAAGACTTTCTAAAGCAAATACAATAGGGCTGCGAAGGTGAAGGTGACGGCACGTGTAGCCTATATAATTCGCATCGCACGATTTACATTTAAATTCATACACAACGCTTTCATACACATACGCAATGTTCCGGAAACTGAAGTATCCTGAGAAACTTATTGATTCTACTTTCAAGAGATTCCACGCTTCCCAAGACCAGAACCAAAACCGAACTGATCCAATCGAAAGTCCTATATACATTACCCTGCCGTTTAAAGATCAGAAATCCGCCGACTCCGTTCGCAGACAGCTAAGCGACCTTGGAAAGAAAATCGATCGTGTATTACAACCAGTTTTCACAAGTAGGAAAATCTCTGAAGATTTGAAAGTCACGGAAACAAAGCCCTCACTAGTTAACCAACAAAGCGTTGTGTATGAATTTAAATGTAATTCGTGCGATGCGAATTATATAGGCTACACGTGCCGTCACCTCCACCTTCGCATTGAGGAACACAAATATTCTGCCATCGGCAAACACCTTAAGTACGAACATAACCAAAAACCGTACAATCTTCATGAGCAATTTACCATCCTAAAGAAATGCCGCGGAAAGTTTGAGTGCCTTATTTATGAGATGCTATTGATAAGGAAAAAGAGTCCGTCTCTTAACACTCAAAAAGACTCCATACCAGCGAAACTGTTTAGTTAATTAAGCCACATTCTTTCGTTCATCTTCGCATCTTTTATTTATTTATTTTCACACTTTCGACTTCACAAATAATTTTACATTTGATAATGGTGACATGTCGTCGCCGAAACGTCATGTTTTTATATCGCTGATATTTATTCTTAAATGTATATCTAAATCTCTCGTTATTAGAAGATAAACAATAAAGCCGAATTCTAGAAGTTTTTTTATTGTGTTTATGGTCTAGCGAACAGCCCTCGAATTTAGTCGATCACAACCAGCCGAGAAATAACTTATCATAAACTGCAACTTTGTTATTTATAGATCGTTTTTATTTTCGTAAGCAGTTAGTTTTCTGGCTATGAGAGCAACCCCAGAGAAGGATGTTGCAGGGAATGCCAAATAAATTCTTGAAATACAGCTAAATTTTCTCTATTAGTGTCAGCGAAACATATACACCTAATTCAATAAAGGTTGCTTTGGTCATTGGTAATTGGGCATTGGGAAGCTATTGTTTGGCGGTCACTCAAGCAAAGCATTGCATTGTGTTCCGTATGCCCAATTACCAATGACCAAAGCAACCTTTATTGAATTAGGTATATTCAAATGGACAGAGTAGGATCATTCTGTCCCTTTTTGTCTACAAGATAATATATGCAACAAAATTCACCTTAGTTAGTTAATAGGTGCTTCCAATTAGAGACGTTCACTCAACGATCGAGATACACAAATAATCTAATTTTATTAACTCATGTTATTCTCTTGCTTAAGGCAAGTGGCATTACGAAGCTTTTTGAACTTTACAAACCGCGTCGTTCAATGACTAGTGCCATTGAAAAACGCGGTTTGATAAATTAGTTTTAAATTGCGGTGTGGGTTAGAAGGTATTTTTTATTGTGTCTATAGTCTAGCGAATAGCTAGCCCTCGAATGCCTACAAATATCAATACGGTACTGTATTAGCTTGTATTATTATAAGTCTTATAATGACAAATTTCATTTCTGAGAGCCGGCCCTCTCCCACGTTATTCCAATCAGAATTTATCGCTCATCCTTTCAATCTCACACACTACCCCCGTAGACACCCTGTCATCTGTTGTTCTCTGTTAATCTTCCGATTGAATTGTATAGTTGATGGCATTTGACAATACATTTACTTCTGTACCAAGAAACCTACAAAGCACAATTTAAAGAATTTCGAGCAATCGAGAGTAAAGGAAGTTTAGACGATCACATGTAATAGCGGGAATGAAAATGTTTTAGACAATTTGTCTGGTCGCCTCGGCGGTTCAGTTTTAAAAGAATAACAGACATAGCGGTGGAAGCGCTTCTATCGGGGTAAGATGTCATGGCTGTGCTACCAACTAGCTTCGGAAAATCAATAATTTATCAAAGCTTTGTCCTTGTGAGATAGTGGCAAAAACAAAACAGTCGTTAGACCGTGAAAATTGCCAAAGTAGGAATTATAAACATCGCTAGCTCCACCCGGCTATAACGGGAAGCGAATGGATGCTAAAATCAACAGCCTTGATTGAGGCAAACTTCAAGTCTCTAAAAGTTGAATAGCTTTCTTTTTAAGCTTCAACTCGGCCTGGTAAGCTTGCTAAATGGATCTGCGAAATTATTTTAACTCTTTTATGTCAGATCCTATGTTTATGGGGTCTTGTAGGACCCATAAAATAAAAAAATCGCAAAAAATTGCGTTACTTCCGATTTCCTCCAAATTTGGTACACAGTTGTAAACATTTACTAGGATGTCCTTCAAATGTAGATACCCAACAAACACAAAAATATCAGCGTTTGAATTTGGACAAGAACAAAAATGACCAGTTTTAACGTCATAGAAAAACATCAAAAATCACGTTTTTGCCTTCAGCTTTTTTTATTGAAATCATCGTTGCAAACCCAAAAGTCAACATTCACAGCAAAATTCAGTCCTAGTACTAGCTTACAAGTGATTAATTTTGCTCCTATTCGTCGCTCCGGCCGAGCTACAGCTTCTCCTTTTAGTACACACTCACCTTGCTTTGATTTTCAACATCACGACTGCATTGCATTCTGCATTGCGTCTTTGCGCGCCTTCAACCGTGCAATCAAAACACAAAGTCTCAATCGCGTTTTGGGTGAACTTTATTATTTTATTTGACCATGTTGCAATGTTTCAATCAAGATGAAACTTCGAGATAATGCTGTTCATATTATAAAGAAACGACTATATAAGTTTGAAAAAATCTATCTCGCGGTTTTTGAAATATATAGAAAAGCGCTAAAACTACAATATCAAGGACTCAGTCAAAAAACTATGGTTTCCTTTAGAAAATGAAATCTCCAAAAAAAACGAGAAACATTTTCAAACTTTCATAGTTTCATCTCATACTATAAACACACATTTTGGCGTAAATTTGAGATTGAGAAATTAAACTTTTATAAGCTTAATTGAGGATTTTGTAGATGTGCTCATACACATGCAAAATCACAAGTTCGAAATGTTTTTCTGATTTACTCAAAATCGGCTTGACAAAAGTTTCTAATTTTTAGATATTTTGTTTGCCATATGTCATAGTTTATCGTAATAGTTTTGATTTTTCTAGATGCCATCGCAATCGCTCGGAATTTAGACTCAAGTGATTTCAATGTTTCCCGTTTATCTCCGCAATTTTAAATCCGATTTACAAAATTGTTACAATCATATAAACTTCAAACTAAGCACAATATTTGGTGTAAGTTTCATACTAATTCAATAAAGGAAAGTTAGTTAAACGGCCGCTTAAAAATGGTCGGGGCGGCTACATGGAAACTGGAGGGAAACACCTTAAATATACAAACGTTTTTCAGATTGAATTTCGAAACGAGTCTTTTTGTTTACAATTACTTTCTAATTGCAGCCCTTGTTGCATGCTTAATTGCGAATTAAGTTTCATAACTACCCTCCGCGTAACGCGCTTAAGCGCCAATGAAAACACTTGACAACTATGGAGTGTGACTCGTGCTGGGTGCCTAATGGACATTATGGACCAGCTTTATTACAAGATGTTCGAGAATACATAATGACAACATAGTTTAGCTAAATAATGCACAAAGTGAAACGAAAATACACGATTCAAAAAAAAAAATACAATTGATCTTAAACGTAATCAAAATTACAAAATTCGTTAATTGATTTTATAAGATCTACATAGATGCGCACGGGTGCCTAATAAATGTACACTATGGACCCGCTTTATTACAAGTTGTCTGGGCCAAACAATTTATACATAATGACAACATAACTTAGCTAAATAATGCACAAGGTGAAACGAAATCGATTCACATTTTTAAGATAGATATGCATACAGTAAGGAAAGTGAAATGCGAATGAAATACAAAACAATGATACACTGCCCGGTACGAAAACCCGGAGTAAAACCCATTGGGAGAAAAAACCCGGGAACGTACTCCTCGATCGAATGCAGCGTATCGAGCTCCGAGGATTAGAGCTTTAGACTAACTTTGGTAACAAGTTTGGTCACAGACGACGGCAGTCCAAAAGGCGAGATAGCAAAAAACGCTTATACATCTATATTTATACAAATATTCATAGCGTATCGTCAAATATAATTACATAACCTTTATTGTTTGAATAAATAAGAACAAAAGGTTATCACAAATGTGAAAAGAATGCTACGAATCGTCATGAAACAGCTTTTCAACTCCTCGTTGTTACGTTGAAAAGCATTATTATCTTGACATTTCCTTCTAAAATTTACATCTTTTTGCGTGTTTGTAGAGGTGTATTACTACGTTTAAAATTACTTGTAAAATGTTTGTTTCTGCTATTTGCGAACCACCTCACGATAGTCGCTTTGCACGCAAATTTTTGTTGTAAATATCTAAACTCCTTGTACACATTTTCAAAATAAATCCCTCTTTGCAACGCCGTACGTCTTCTTCCGATGCGATCGAAATCACGCTGAATTTGCTGATTTCCGGTTTATCAGCATATGGAATTACTTTCGAAAAAAATCTTCGTCGACAAATTTTCTGCGAAAAATCAACCAGGCTCAAATTTTCTGCGAAAAATCGACCACGCTCAAATTTTCTGCGAAAAATCAACCAGGCGTTTCAATGTCGTGAAAGCCACGTGATCCATCCCAGGATGCAATATGGTGTAATTAAGGGCCTGTTTATATGGTCTCGGGTACCCGAGACAGCCCTCCCCCCCCGAGACAACTTTGCCGAGCGTTTATATGAGAAATGTTGTCCCTGCTGACCGAGTTAAAAGTTGACCCTACTTAAATATTCACAACGCTGCGTAAATATTCAAATCTAAATACAGCTATCGTATACCTGTTCGATTGATTTTCTTTCATTCGTTCGATCACTGTGGGCTTTGCTGATTAACATTTTACTTCTTTAACGTGAATTTGTGTTCTTAAACCTAAAATCTTGGCTTTTCGTGACACGCAGGACATCGTGAGTTGTCCCGGGTAGGCGAGACAAAGTGTTTATATGAGAAAAAGTTGTCCCGCCTGCCAGGGTTACCCTACCTGCCGAGGCAAGACAACTCGCCCAACCGAGTTGTCTCGCCCCCCCGAGACGAGTTACGATTCTCATGTAAACGGTTGGTTGAATTTTTCAAAGAAATAAGTGAAAAGTTAGCTCGCCCAGGGTAACTCGGGGGGAGGGTTGTCTCGGGTACCCGAGACCATATAAACAGGCCCTAAGAGAGACAGGCCTACACGACTCCCTCGCGAGTGTTTTAGCCATTTTATTTAAGATCGCAAAATAATGCTTCATGTATTTGTAGCAGGTATATGGAGAATTCGAGGTGACTGAATTAAAAGCCTTCTAAACTCGCAAAATGATACAGACTATAGTCTCGAGGTCATTTGTGTTTTTAAGCTGTCTGCTAGTTTTGACCTGTTTGTCGGGGCGTCTGTTTCATAGCGATGTTCTTTATTATGCCATCGTGGCATTTGTTAGAATAGCTCTGCAGTAAAACCTTTGACATTGCATGTAGGCTTAGAGCAAGCTTCGATTTGGAGGTCATTTTGAAAGTGTAATGGTGTAATAAAGAGTGACAGGCCTACATGACTCCCTCGCGAGTGTTTTAGCCATTTTAATTTAAGATCGCAAAATAATGCTTCATGTATTTGTAGCAGGTATATGGAGAATTCGAGGTGACTGAATTAAAAGCCTTCTAAACTCGCAAAATGATACAGACTATAGTCTCGAGGTCATTTGTGTTTTTAAGCTGTCTGCTAGTTTTGACCTGTTTGTCGGGGCGTCTGTTTCATAGCGATGTTCTTTATTATGCCATCGTGGCATTTGTTAGAATAGCTCTGCAGTAAAACCTTTGACATTGCATGTAGGTTTAGAGCAAGCTTCGATTTGGAGGTCATTTTGAAAGTGTAATGGTGTAATAAAGAGTGACAGGCCTACATGACTCCCTCGCGAGTGTTTTAACCATTTTATTTAAGCTCGCAAAATGATGCTTCATGTATTTGTAGCGGGTATATGGAGAATTCGAGGTGACTGAATTAAAAACCTTCTAAACTCGCAAAATGATACAGACTATATTCTCGAGGTCATTTGTGTTTTTAAGCTGTCATTTTGTTGCCTGTAAAAATCATAAATATCATGGCATAAACAAAACAGTCGCTAGACTGTGAAACTCATTACAATGCAGTGAGAAGAACCGACTGCACAAATGACAATGGAGAAAAACAGATTAGAGCTCCGGAAAAACCGTCAATTCTCAACTACAAAGCGGAGCAGTGACTGAAATGCGCTTGATTTATACTCTCTATGAAACATTGCATAGCTTTGTAAAAAGCTGCAATTATCTCTGAAACTTCGGACCAACAGATCACCAGTCCATGAAAAAACGACCGAGGCTTGCAATAAAAACACTGCTGGGCCCAGCGAAGATAAAACTAATTGCAAGAAACCATTGATGGTCGATAATTTCAAACTAATAGATCTGACTACCTAAGAGATTAGGGACCTTAAGCTAGGACGACGACGCTGACCGGAAGTGAAATTTTCCCGCGTGAACCTTCTGGGCATGCGTTAGATAGTCAAAACGTTGTCCAGCCTTCGTCGACGACGAAATTCAGGGAGGTTTGCCGTCGTCGCTAAAACGTAAGTATAAAACTATAATTTTTGCGTGTAAATCACTCTTTTTCCTACTTGTCATTCAGTACAAGTAGAAATATATTCTTTGTGGATTACGGAATCCAAATGTTACAGTGCGACCACACGAACCGAGGCCACCCAGACAAATTTTGAGACAAATTGAAATTAGCCAATCACAAGTCAAGATCTAGACAATGAAATAGCGGATAATTATACTTGACCTCAGTTCAAATTCTGAGCTGTGATGTGTTGCGAGCCTTTGATATCCATAAATTCTTCATTACTCAAATGATAACAATGAAGAATTGTCACGTTTGTATAAATCAAGCTGGAAAATTTTATGACAACGTCTGGGTTGGGCAGAATCAAAGCCAGTAGTAAAGAAATTTTGAACAATCCAAAGTAAACGTGACGGCCGCTCATTTCATGCAAACCGGGCGCCGCGAGCGATTCGCAGTTTCGGTAATTACTAAACAGAGCTGTCAACAAAGATTGTTTTCATTTTTCGAAGACTCATTGAAGCGGTAATTTCTAACTTTCTCTCCGGTTCCATTTGAATGTGAGAGCGATTCTTCATACATCTGAGAGTTTTATATTGTTATTTTTTTCACTCTCCCCTGGCACCTTGTGTCTCGAGAAAATCACAATTTATAGTTTAGGACTTCCAAGCTTCAACCCGACCTAGGGAACAGAGAGATGACAAAGGGATTTTATATAAAGTAACGTGAACATTTTGTATAAAAAGTAAAATACCCGCTTTCAGTGTACGGTCGCTGGATAACAAATTTAATATACTGACAACTCTAACAACTGGATAAACGAGCGGATCCGTACGGATAGTTCGCAGTTGTTTCTTAGAAAATAGTGCCATTTTGTCCACGCGATTTTTGCCGTTGAGTTGAGAAATCGGGAGCAAACTGCAATGAATTATTCGTTTGAAGAAAAGAGGAAAATAATACTTTCTTATTTTGAGAGTTCTATTTTTTGATCGCACGTCGGAATGTGTTATCCTCCTGTCACCTGTGCGACTGTGATGCATCTAATTTATTCGTCGCCAACTTTGCCCGCTTTTGTCACGTATTTATACATGTCTCTCATTAGAAAACAATTTGCTTCTTTGTTCATTTTTTTTGTTTCAACAATCAGAACTCGAAGAATTAATAAAAAGGCAATGATCATGTTTGCTTTCCAACACGCCTGAGAGACTCGCGGTTTTCAGCTCACGAGCTCATGATTTCTCGCTGAGAAGTGCCAATGTGATATAAATTCAAAACTTCCTCGCATAGAATTTGTGAGTTTCGGCGCCGTTAAAAAATACCTTCCGAATTGATTGATCCAAACGCGGCAATTCATTTTTAGCCTTTGGTCATCGAAGATTCTCGACACAGCGCACAGTTCAGAAGTCTGAATTTTTCGCTCGGCGGTACCAAACAACTGGGTCAAGTATAATTATGCGCTATTTGATTGTCTAGATCTTGACTTGTGATTGGCTAATCTCAAAATTTGTCTCAAAAATTTGTCTGGGTGGCCTCGGTTCGTGTGGTCGCACTGTAAGTTCGACTGTTGATTCAGACGGTCGAACTTTACATGTGCCGAACCTAATTCGTGGCGAAAAGAAATATCATCCTTACCGCTTAAAATAGGGAAATAAACCGAAAAAAGTAAAATTCACCAAGCCTGGAAATTCTTGTCTTGATTTTAGTGTGCTTTGTGTTCTGTTATTGCAAGGAGACAGCTGAGGAGATCGTGTCGTGATATTTGAACAAAATAAAGTAACGCCATAAATTTTAAAATACATTACGATTTCTTTATGGATAAAAAGAAAAGCAACTTTTTAGAAGACCGATTTAAGCTGTCCAGTTTCAGTCTAAAAATCTACAATGTGAATGCTGGTAACCGTCGTTACGCTTCTGTGAGTTCTGTCTGCAAAGGCGCGAAAAACCCACTAAATAGCCAATCAGAAGCGCGGTTATATTGAAAAATACGTTAACATAAATTATGCATTAGGTTCGGCACATGTGAAGTTCAACGTATGAATCGAAGTCGATCTTTTGCCGTTCTATTCGACAAGCTCAGTCGAATAGAACTGCAGGGTCGACCCTAATACAAAAGTGCCGTTCCTAATTGATTCATACGTCGAACTTTACATGTGCCGAACCTAATTATTAGGTTCGGCACATGTAAAGTTCGACGTTTGAACCGGGCCTTATGCTATCGATCTCAGACGTCCTTGGACAAGGGATTTTTTTTCGGCCCGCTTCACGGGCTGTTGGTTTCAGTCTGCGGTTAAAAAAATGTCGTCACGTGATGACATTTTTTTGGCTCTGCGGTTTCAAAAATGTTGATCACGTGATGCTTTATTTTGACTTCCCACGGCCGTGAATTCATTTTCGCGCCAACATGTCCGTTGTACAATTTAAGGTTTTTTACAGCGTAGTTTTTCGTTTTTACCTGTAGTAAAGTCGCCACCGGCCTGTACTATCGTATCTATTATTCCGCTTCTTATGTCATTGGACAAAGCTTTCCCTGGATGATAGCTTCGGCCGGTTTTACTCCCCAACATCTTTGATCACTTTGCCGGTTTTCTTTCTGGCGCGAGTAACCGAATGGCGTCACGTGATCAACATTTTTGAAACCGCAGAGCCAAAAAAATGTCATCACGTGACGACATTTTTTTAACCGCAGACTGAAACCAACGGCCCGTGAAGCGGGCCGAAAAAAATCCCTTGTCCAAGGGCGTCTGAGATCGATAGTAGCTGTTAATGATATGGAAAGGGCGGTACTTAAAGACCGACCCACGAAGCTGTGATTAAGCGACTCTGCGCTAGTAATCAATGATTGTGTAGAAATTGTAAACAACAACTTTTATTTGTAAACTTACTATAACTCCTAAATGTTAATCAATAAGAATGTACCTTGTAATTTTTATATTTCTCTCGTAGTTTTGGTTTGGCTGAGTAGTTCCGAAATGTTAGTGAAAATTGAAAGAGAAGTCAGCTTCGACACTGACAAACATGTCAAAGGAATATATGTTAATGATTTGTCTTAACCAATCACGGTGAGGCTTACGTTAGCCTACATTACCTTTTGATCTGTTTTTGACGTTGATTGATAGCTAATTCTCAGCCCAGATAAAAGCTATGTGAGAAACATTCTAAGCAGAACATTGTGTAGTAACTGAACTGTAAAGAACTGTGGAAGTCTAATCAAGAGTTAAAGCCACAGCCAACTACTGAAGTCTGCTTTATTGAGTCCCGAACAACTGAGTGTAGAATAAGTTGCTAGTCCCCCAACAACGCTTATTCTACAATTAGCAGCTTAAAAAAGAGTACGCGCAGAACCGAAGCCCCATTCAGCTCGGTGACTTATACTCAGATAGACAGCAAGTTTTCAAGGCGTTCAACATACTACATCTCCCCCATCATGGTAAGGGATTACGTTTTATAGAATGGAATAGTGCAGGTTTTGAAAAGGAAAGTAGCTTTGTATTTACAATATATAAACCAAAACTTTTACCCAAATGTTAATCCGGATCAGTTTTATTTTGTTGCTAAGTATTAAACTGCGGCCATTAGCAAGGTGAACATTTTATATCGCATAACAAGTCTTCAAATACCAATACGCTCCGACAGAGTACGAATAGGGCAATTCAGGACATTGTTAATGATTCTACAGCTCCACAACAAACTCAGAATAAAAGAAAGACAAAATAGATGGAGAATTAGCACTATTTCAGTGATTAATCTCGTTGCATGCATGTTTAATTCAACAGAGTATGATCGCAGCAAAAATGAAGACGAAACTACACCTGGAAGGTACCCTCAACGGACATCCCTTCGAGATTGAAGGAAATGGCGATGGGGAGCCTTACGAGTAAGTTTAATTTCTATTAAATGTTATCACTGTCAGATTTGATATTTTATAACACTGATTGCGAACAGGGTGACAGTTTTTAACTTTCCCTCCTCTCGCCACGCCTTTCGTATTCGTGAGCTCTTAATCCATTTCCACACCCAAAACCTGAGTCTTACTCTTGAGTATATCAACGAAGCCCTATTATGGCCCATTAAAATGAACTTCAGTTTCCTGTGGTGCTGTTGATTGTGCTTTACAAAGTGTTTCTAACGTTTTACGGTCTATGTGGATAAAATTCGTAAGTGGATAAAATCCGTAAGTGTGAAAATTTTAAACCTTATAAGCCTTACCAATAAGTTTAAGTTCTACTGACCATTTCCCGGCTGTTTGCTTTTAAAGGGGCACGCAGTCCATGACGCTTCAAGTCATCAAGGGTGCACCTCTGCCATTTGCTTTTGATATTCTGTTACCACACCATATGTATGGCAGCAAGCCATTTGTCAAGCATCCTGCAGACATACCAGACTACATCAAGCAGTCATTTCCAGAAGGATATACATGGGAAAGAATCATGACCTTTGAAGATGGAGGGGTGTGCACTGTTAGCAACAATACCAGGTAATTTATGATTAATAACCATTGCACGATACACAATTAATCTTTATTCGCCCTTAATTTCTATATGCATCGTATTTTATATTACTTTTACACTTCTCTTCTTGTGCAGGGAGTTTCTCTTATAGGCTTGTTTGGAATGCTTCCAACTAATTAGACTTCGTAATCCATTAGTTACATGTAGGTATATACTAAAACAATTAAACTCTGTCAACAGTATCAATATCAAAGAGAACCGTTTCGAGTACGACGTTAAGTTTCTTGGTGTGAACTTTCCTCCTAATGGACCTGTCATGCAAAGGAAGACACTGGGCTGGGAACCATCCACCGAGAGACTCTACGTGCGCGATGGAATACTGAATGGCGATAATCCTATGGCTCTGAAGCTCCAAGGTGGTGGTCATTACCTATGTGACCTGAAAACTATTTACAAGTAAGTCATTAACACTGTTATTTAAATATGTGGATAGAACTCTAACTTGTGACCATTCAAAATAATGTCGGAGGTTTTTGTGGCCTAGTGGCGTGGTTATGGTCTGGCAACCTTTTTTTTTTGCGTTCTCTAAGAGTCTTTACGTTTAATTAAAAAAAAAAGAATATCGAACCGTGTCAGTATAAAAACATCAGTTTACCGCAATATTACGTTGCCCGTTACTATTTATTATTGACGGGTTGGCTCACAGGAACCCTTTGTTTTGTCTTTTTTTAGGGCGAAGAAGGCTGTTAAGCTGCCAGAGTACCACTTTGTCGACCACCACCTTGAGATTACCAAACATGACAAAGATTACACTAAGGTTGAACAGCGTGAAATTTCAGTTGCACGTAACTCTCCTCTGTGCTAAATAGGCAAAGCAACATGGAGAAATGAGTATCATGATATTGATTTCATCCAAGTACAACAAACTTGTAAGCAACAAGCTTTGATTTTAAATAAACTTGAGAGTGCAAACAGGTTTTCTTGGATTTTTTGTTCAAGGGGTGTGGTCATGTACAATTTATTAGTGTAACTTGTTGACGAAGAAGGGCGAGGACTTACATCTCATTTGAAACGAGACCAATGCAATTTTTCCTTCAGCTGTTACATAACAGTGGAATGTATGGGAACATTGTCACTAAATATTAACTATTAAGGCATCTCGCTTATACATCTTAGAACAAGTAAAGATATCAAGTGATTGCTCGAGTTTTTAGTGATTTTTCAAGACACAAGAAAAGAAATTGGGCAATGTTTTCAAGTTGCAAGCCATTTGCATTACGGTCATCCGTATCATATTCAAAGCCAACCAATACCTCTTTTTGCGCACTAGTATAATTGCTACCAAAACCGGACTATTATGTTTACCTTTACTAACAATGATGATACAAGTATGTTTTTTTTGGCTTTTCGTATTGACACTATTCACTTAAATTAAAATAATATTGGTCAATATTGTTCTCTATATTCCAATATGTCATATCAATGAAACTTCGACCTTGTTATAAGGGAGTATGGAACGTCAAATTACCATCAACCTCCATTGAACCTTTCGTAAACCTTTGCGTTGAAATTTCTTCCCAAATTTTGCAATCCTTTGTAATAGTCAGCTGCTAACCCTTACAACGATCCTTCAAAGGTAAAATAATGTCGACCCTATGTGGGACACTGAGAGAACATTGTCAAGTACCAGACCACAGTTAGATAAAACCTTAGTAGCGCTCTCTCGAGAAAACAAGGCATCAGTTCCTAAACCGACAACTTATCCAGATTAAAATTATTATTTCCACACAAAAAACTTTCGAAATGCCGACCGAGTATATGATAGAAATCTGCATCCCTGCAAAGCTCTGACTGCAACGACTTCTTCAGTATTCTCAGAGGTATTGAGATACCTAAGCCGCGAAACCGGGAACGGAAACAATACTGCAAATTCATGATACAATTTAAAATTGCCTGCAGCCTAAAATGTCTAAAATGAAGTCAACATACAGCTATGCAAACTGTCAAGCAAAACAAAAACGGTGCGTTTTTGAAATTAAGAATACAAGTACATTTAGCAGTGTCCGGTCAATCCTCGTGTGTTTGGCCTTGATTACAAAAAGGTAACTCTAGCTGTCAAGAAAAAGCTACGCCGGGCTTACAGGTCTTTACAGGCAAATTCACCGCCAAAAATAACTTCAAGCATCACGCTTTAGTGAATGTGCGACACCTATAGAACGAATTGAATTTCACTGTAATAATATAATGGTTAATTGTAATAAATAAAACCATCATGAAACAAAACCAATCAAGGCCATGTTTAAAGCAAAATAACAGGGCAAAGAGGCAAAGGTCATTGGAAGGACACTCTTTATTGAGGACCAACAATACACTGTTGATACCATTCCTGAGGATGTCAAGGAACGTGCGAAATAAACCGTTTTGAATTTTGACTTTGCTGTATTTAACATTATTTAGCACTCGTAAATAACTAGCGGTATTACCATAATTAAAAGTGAAACTGGCTTCAGCTGAAAACCACAATTATTTTTTTGGTCAGGCTCCCATTAAGCCTTCAAAGCACTCGAAAGATTTAGTTTTACTCTTTTTTTTTCTTATTAGCATTATAATTAATTTTTTTAGGAATTATGCACACTATTAATGGTAGGAGATTTGGAAATAATTCAATGAAAATGGCTTGCAGCCCAGCTGAATTTGCAATCACTTAAAACTGAGACACTGAAAGAATTCACAATTTGTTCATTGAATGTACGTGGTCTAGGTGACGCCGGGTAAAACGAAGGGAAACGTTCAGATGGCTAAGGAACAAAAAATTTTCGATTTACTTCCTACAAGAGGTTCATTCCACAAAAGATACCGCTACGATTTGGACGAATGAGTGGGGCTATAAAACAATTTTCAGCAGCTGCTCTAGCTCGAAAGCAGGAGTCTGTATTCTTTTTAACAACAATTTATCTTTTCAACTGCTTAAACAATACTCCGATCCAGAGGGTAGATTCATCATAGCAGAATTGGCTACAAGCGAAAGAATTATAACGTTGATAAATATATATGCACCCAATAAGGACGACCCAGACTTTATGCAGAAAGTTTTAGACATCACAACCGATTTCACCTGCGACGATATAATTTTTGGTGGCGATTTTAATCTAGTTCAAGACATTAAGAAAGACAAAAAGGGGGGTAATCCGACAACTCACAACAAAGCTTTAAACAAACTCAAAAATATAGCCGCAAATTTAGATTTGACCGATATATGGAGAGATAAGCACTGGGATGAACTAAGGTACACCTGGAGGCAGCGAAAACCAGAAATCCATTGTAGATTAGACTATTTTTTAATTAATCAAGGCTTGAGCCC
Source organism: Cladopsammia gracilis (assembly GCA_022457155.1). Classification (NCBI taxonomy): domain Eukaryota; kingdom Metazoa; phylum Cnidaria; class Anthozoa; order Scleractinia; family Dendrophylliidae; genus Cladopsammia; species Cladopsammia gracilis. The sequence continues at coordinate 412,159 of JAJGOT010000563.1, read as the reverse complement.
GAATGTCTCGCATTCCGATATTATACCTGGCAATAGGACGGATCACTCAATGGTTACACTATCGGTCACACTGCAAACCAACCCCAGAGGCCCCGGCTACTGGAAGTCCTGAATTTTACAAGGTCTTTTGGAAAGATATATCCAATTTGTTCATAAAGGCAATCAACGCGTCTTACAATCGCGGAAGGCTGGGAATTTCCCAAAAGAGATTGTTAATTAAACTTATCCCTAAAAAGAACAATATTCTTTCAAATTTGAAAAACTGGCGCCCTCTCACTCTTCTAAATACAGATTACAAAATTGCAACAAAGGCAATAGCGAATCGGCTAAAAAAGGTGCTTCCTAAGCTCATAAATCACGATCAAACAGGCTTTCTTAAAGATAGATCTATCAGCGAAAACATCCGATTGATCGAAGGTTTTTTTTTATCTGGATAAGATATACAGAAGAAGAAAAAATTCCAGGTCTTCTATTATTTGTCGATTTCGAAAAAGCCTTTGATACCTTAGAATGGTCCTTTGTTCAGCAGGCGTTCGAATACTACAAATTTGGCGCTTCTTTAAAAAAATGGATTGAACTCTTTTACGTTGAAATTGAAAGCAGTGTAGTAAACTATGGCTGGTCATCTGACTTTTTCACTCTGGGAAGAGGTGTTAGACAAGGTTGCCCCTTATCTCCTTACATCTTTATTCTTTGTACTGAGATAATGGCTTCAGCAATTCGACGTAATTCGGATATAAGAGGCATCCCTATAGACGGAGAAGAAACAAAAATAAGTTTATACGCAGATGACACTACTTTAATCCTTGACGGCACAAAATCATCATTACAATTTTCACTAACCACATTGGATGCCTTTCAAACGGTATCTGGCCTTAAAATCAACAACGAAAAAACCGAAGCCCTCTGGATCGGAGCGCTGAGCTGAAGTGAAAAAGAATTGTTTCCCGAGCGTAACTTTAAGTGGGCCAAAGACTCCGTAAAAGCACTAGGCGTGTGGTTCTCTACATTATGCAAAAAATCGCAAGCCCTAAACTTTAAGGAAAAAACTGAAAAAATTCAAAACCTAATCGAAAGTTGGACTTTCCGCCGATTAACCTTTTTTGGGAAAATAACCGTCATAAAAGCTTTCCTGACTTCGCAATTAGTTTACATTTTAACGCCTTTGCCAACAGACCATTGCGCTCTAAAGGAAATCAATCATCTTCTCTTCCATTTCCTATGGGATGGTAAAAAGGACAAAATTAAGCGCTCTGTTATGATAGGCGACTACAGGAATGGGGGAGCGAAAATGATAGATATTTTCACATTCAATGCTTCACTTAAAACTACCTGGATAAAAAAATATATAGATGAAAACAATAATGGTAAATGGAAAAATCTATTTAACCTTTCTCTTAAGAGGTATGGTGGTCCACTCGTTTTTAAAGGGAATGTCAGCAAAAATGACATTAACAAAATGAACATCAAAGATACCTTTTTAAGAATCTTAGCCGCGCTGTCTATAAGGCTCTGTTATCCAAAAAAGTGACTGCTCCTGAAAAAAGCCAAACAAAGTGGGAAGTAGACTGTGAAATCGAAAAGCTAGAAACCATTCAATGGCAGCAAATATTTTTGAAACCTTTTATTTGTACTCAAAGTTGCAAACTTAGGAACTTTCAATTCAAGTTTATTCACCGTAGAATCGCCACTAATACATTTTTGAGTAAGATTGGAATAAAGGATAATGAAATGTGCTCTTTCTGTCAAAACAATCCGGAAACACTGTTACATCTTTTTTGGGACTGCCCTATAGTGCAATCTTTTTGGAAAGCTTTGGAAAACTGGCTAATCACCCAAGGCCTACTTTCCGATAATGAGAAAATAAATAAACTGTTGGCTCCAGGCTTAAACACTGAAACTTCCGCACCATCTTTACTTGATTTCTGTACTCTTCTTGCACGATATTTTATACACGCCTGTAGAATGAAGCAAACGTTTCCACAGATTTTAGGCATGATTCAACAAATTGAATACTATGCTTTGTTAGAAAAACACTCTCTTACAAAAACATCCTTAAAAAAAGTGGAATGGCTTGCTTGGTTTTGTAAATGGCCTTACTTTACCGAGTTTTTCCTCATCTTCCTAGAATGTAAATATGTTTAACTACTGTGAATGTTTAATCTGAGCTGTAAGCAAGCTAAGAAAGTAAGCCACTATCTCTCCTGTCCGTGCCCTTTTCCCTATGTTTTTTTGTCTTTATTTATTTGTATTAATTTACTTATACTGTAATTAGTGTTAAGTATTGTACGTATTGTAAGTTATGTAATTAATCGTTTTGTAAGTAGTATTTTTGTGTTGCAAATAAAGTAAAAAAAAACAAACAAACAAATGAAACAAAACCTAAACGACATTTTTATAAGAATGTATGGAATTTTCCGAGTAAGTCTTTCTTAATATGTTTATTCCTTTTCCAGAATAAAACACGAGGTTAACGTTCATGAAGAAAATTCCTAAAAAAAAACGTATTAAGACCAATCGGGTAATCTTGTTGACAAGCTTTTGTTTAGTATATGTTTACAGTGACATGCAATTCGCATCCTTGTAATACTGTATCTAATTTTATCTCAAAACTACTATTCTGTTTTGCACTATATTTGGTGGCATTTGGCGATATAACAGGGAAAATTTTGTTATCGTGGCAGGACAGTGCCCTATGATATAACACATTCAAATAAGGACATCTATTTTTAGAAGGAGGCGCGACATTTATTCATTTCAGTACTTTACCAGACAATGCCCTTTTAATGCTAGAGATGTGAAATGAACCCTTTGGAGGGGGATTAGCTGGGGTCCACTCACAATCGTTGAGTGAGGACGAGAAGACACTTCACTGCTTGTTCATCTCCTTTAATAATCACCTTTGAAGAAGTCTTTTACAATTGACCGCTGAAGACTTCTTCTCAACTCTGGCTCTACTCAACTGCTCAACTGCTCAACTTATTGGCAACTCTGCTCAACTCATCGGCAACTCAACTCTTCTACTTCTTAGAAATGTTCTGTTACTGCTTTAAGTATCGGCTTCTGATGACCTGTCATTTTTCTGTCAAGTTCTACTCATTAGAAATGTAGGCCGACGTAAGCCTTAACGCGATTGGTCCTAATTAATAATTATCATATTTTCCTTCGAGTAAAACTGACAAAGCGAAACACTTTTCTTTCGTAATTTTCTTGGTCATCCTGGAAACGCCTGGCCAAAATAAAGCAATAAGAGAAATATAAAAATTACAAAATATATATTGATTGACAGAAACTAAGCGTTTTCAACAGGAACATAAGTAATTATACCGGTTGAAAGATTCTTACAGAACACTAAAAGTACAAGGTGTTAAGCTTCTTCATCGTAGGTGATTGGCCAGTTTAAGTCCAGCCTTTTTCAATAAATTACGACGGGAGTGTTTTAACCAAAATCATTACGTGTACACGACTTCCTAATTAAAATACAAAACGATGTTTCTCTGGGGAAACAAAAGAGATATCTAAGTTGGCTAACAGCTGATAATCTCCATATGAAAGAACGACTGCTAATTGGGTTCTTCGATTAGCATTCGAAAAGGAACCGTGTGCACGTAATTTTTAAATGGTATGAATTCGGTAGGAAACACGAAGGTTTGTTTCGCTAGGAACGGATAAAACACAAAACTAGGTATTTTCCAGGAAGTTAGCAATGAAAAGTCAGTTGGGGTCAATTGCCAAAATGACCTTGAATCGGTTTAACGTAAACATCCTTTGTTATAATAAGAAAACCCATTAAAACATTTTTCTTTAGAAGGTTGGTTTCTATGGATTAAATCGATCGATAGTAACATCCTGGACTTTGCTCCTTACTGAATTCATACCAGGAGAAAATAGCAATTGATCACTATCGTAAAACATCTACAAGGCTACGTATATGAGTGAACAAACAATCGTTTGCAATATCTCACGATTATATATTTTTATTTCCAACACCAAAATGAAATTCCCTTAAGTATAGAATAAATGTACGTACGTATGACACTTTTCTTTTGATTGCATTTCTATTGTTTAACAGAGACAATAGAGTCGTCGCAGACGTCTGTGATATCTGCTATCTTATATCAAGAAACATTTGGTCATCAGGTATACATTGAAGATTATATGGTAAATATCTGTGATATCAGTCGTAGCGCGCGTTTGATTGGTTTAAGTTAATAGTCGGCGAAGCAAGTATGTAAAACAATAAAAATGCAGGCAATAAAACGTCACATATGTTTAATTATAGTTATGATTTAGAATTAAGAGAGACTTGTTTTTGGTGTTAAAAATATATGCAATAAGAATTATATAATCTTGAAGCACTTAAAAATGTTGTTAACTCGCTCTAAACTTGAACTCTTGAAAGTGATTCTTCGTAATGATCAAATGATATTTTCTCTGGTATGATTTTGGTACAGGACAAGAGCTTTGCGATAATTATCACTCGGTACTTCGAAACAAATTAATTCGCTGAATAAGCAATCTTAATCGGTTCTTTTTGTTTTGCAATAATGCTATTCACCTTAAGATCAAATGGGTTAAGATTTGACCCCTACTTCAGGTTGACATTTCGCGATGTCCTTACTGGAGAATGTCTTTATTACTCATTTTGTGAAGCCTTCATGCCTTTTTCGAGAACATACCAGTTTATGTTTCATAGAAACTTTAGCTTATCCGTATTTCGTGACTAGCACCTTTCTGTTGTAGAAGCAATTACCATAACGCAATTATCTACGTATTAATGGACTTTGTGCTCTGATAGCGATAAGGGTCTGATCAAGTTAATTAAATAAAGCTCAGGTCAAGTTTTTCTAAGCGCGCTAACTGGAAATAGTAATTCTAGTTAGAGTAACTTATTTTTATTCCTCTGCCTTATGTTTCCGTAAAACTATAACGATTTTGGTGACTTCTTCGGTCTTTAATCGAGACTGTTTAATTACTTTTTGGACCCTGATCGCACGACACGCAATGTACAATAATAGGTAGTATTAAGTAATAAAGGATCTATTGTCTACCAAAGATCCTTCAAGGACGCTCCGTGCAATATAGACGTACTTGTTCACTTATAGCTGTTAATGATATGGAAAGGGCGGTACTTAAAGACCGACCCACGAAGCTGTGATTAAGCGACTCTGCGCTAGTAATCAATGATTGTGTAGAAATTGTAAACAACAACTTTTATTTGTAAACTTACTATAACTCCTAAATGTTAATCAATAAGAATGTACCTTGTAATTTTTATATTTCTCTCGTAGTTTTGTTTTGGCTGAGTAGTTCCGAAATGTTAGTGAAAATTGAAAGAGAAGTCAGCTTCGACACTGACAAACATGTCGAAGGAATATATGTTAATCATTTGTCCTAACCAATCACGGTGAGGCTTACGTTAGCCTACATTACCTTTCGATCTGTTTTTGACGTTGATTGATAGCTAATTCTCAGCCCAGATAAAAGCTATGTGAGAAACATTCTAAGCAGAACATTGTGTAGTAACTGAACTGTAAAGAACTGTGAAAGTCTAATCAAGAGTTAAAGCCAGAGCCAACTACTGGAGTCTGCTTTACTGAGTCACGAACAACTGAGTGTAGAATAAGTTGCTAGTCCCCCAACAAAGCTTATTCTACAAGTAGCAGCTTAAAAAAGAGTACGCGCAGAACCGAAGCCCCATTCAGCTCGGTGACTTATACTCAGATAGACAGCAAGTTTTCAAGGCGTTCAGCGTACTACATCTCGCCCATCATGGTAAGGGATTACGTTTTATAGAATGGAATAGTGCAGGTTTTGAAAAGGAAAGTAGCTTTGTATTTACAATATATAAACCAAAACTTTTACCCAAATGTTAATCCGGATCAGTTTTATTTTGTTGCTCAGTATTAAACTGCGGCCATTAGCAAGGTGAACATTTTATATCGCATAACAAGTCTTCAAATACCAATACGCTCCGACAGAGTACGAATAGGGCAATTCAGGACATTGTTAATGATTCTACAGCTCCACAACAAACTCAGAATAAAAGAAAGACAAAATAGATGGAGAATTAGCACTATTTCAGTGATTAATCTCGTTGCATGCATGTTTAATTCAACAGAGTATGATCGCAGCAAAAATGAAGACGAAACTACACCTGGAAGGTACCCTCAACGGACATCCCTTCGAGATTGAAGGAAATGGCGATGGGGAGCCTTACGAGTAAGTTTAATTTCTATTAAATGTTATCACTGTTAGATTTGATATTTTATAACACTGATTGCGAACAGGGTGACAGTTTTTAACTTTCCCTCCTCTCGCCACGCCTTTCGTATTCGTGAGCTCTTAATCCATTTCCACACCCAAAACCTGAGTCTTACTCTTGAGTATATCAACGAAGCCCTATTATGGCCCATTAAAATGAACTTCAGTTTCCTGTGGTGCTGTTGATTGTGCTTTACAAGGTGTTTCTAACGTTTTATGGTCTATGTGGATAAAATTCGTAAGTGGATAAAATCCGTAAGTGTGAAAATTTTAAACCTTATAAGCCTTACCAATAAGTTTAAGTTCTACTGACCATTTCCCGGCTGTTTGCTTTTAAAGGGGCACGCAGTCCATGACGCTTCAAGTCATCAAGGGTGCACCTCTGCCATTTGCTTTTGATATTCTGTTACCAAACCATATGTATGGCAGCAAGCCATTTGTCAAGCATCCTGCAGACATACCAGACTACTTCAAGCAGTCATTTCCAGAAGGATATACATGGGAAAGAATCATGACCTTTGAAGATGGAGGGGTGTGCACTGTTAGCAACAATACCAGGTAATTTATGATTAATAACCATTGCACGATACACAATTAATCTTTATTCGCCCTTAATTTCTATATGCATCGTATTTTATATTACTTTTACACTTCTCTTCTTGTGCAGGGAGTGTCTCTTATAGGCTTGTTTGGAATGCTTCCAACTAATTAGACTTCGTAATCCATTAGTTACATGTAGGTATATACTAAAACAATTAAACTCTATGTCAACAGTATCAATATCAAAGAGAACCGTTTCGAGTACGACGTTAAGTTTCTTGGTGTGAACTTTCCTCCTAATGGACCTGTCATGCAAAGGAAGACACTGGGCTGGGAACCATCCACCGAGAGACTC
>JAJGOT010000563.1:362500-400000 GCA_022457155.1 Cladopsammia gracilis | reverse complement strand
CCGTGAAGAAATTGTTCTTTCTTGTTGCACCTTTCTCGATGTAGTGCGAAAGTTATCTAGAAGAACTAGTCGTTTGAAACTGTATTTTTGTAATGGACGATTTTATATAAGTGACGATTTGTCCGCCCGTTTTAGCGCACGGATGGGAAATTGTCATAAATCGGACCGTTAAAGAGTCTAAAGATGTACATGTACCTTTGAGAATTCATAACTCGAATAATATTCCATCGATTCAATTTAATTAAACACTGAATAACGGCTAAAGAGTAAGCGATCAAGATATCAGAATTTATCCGCGACTAGAATTTAATTTAATTTTTGAAGCTAGCCGAGACGCCAGTATTCTTCTCCTCGTTACGCTTGACTGAGTTTGACGCACGCGCATTAGAGCCCAATTGCAAATTCGTGCACTACCAAACTGCATTTTATAACTTGGGCTCTCCGCCCAAGTAATAAACAAGCTCCTCGTGAGCCCAAACAAACGTTTCAATAACATCATACTCGAAAGGACTATTAAAAGAGGGTGTCAATGGGGTTAACCGTCAACCGTCAAATGGCCAAAAAATTAACCGTCAACCGTCAAAAATGCAGTATTTTTACCGTCAACCGTCAAATACGCCAGCCAGTTTTAACCGTCAAAAGTGTCAGATATCCTTTGTTAAGAAATAAAATGGAGCCAATTTATGCTGTTTATAAACGATAAGTTTAAATATTCACAAAACACATTTATCTGCAGATCCTTTTACCCAACATTTACGGCTAAAGTCCGTCTGGAAACACTTCCGGTGCGGTAACACGTTAGTCTTTTATTAATAAATAGTGACTTCCGTTCCTAAAGATCAACGTGATAAAAATCAAAGGTCATTTTACAGCATATCCTCGCCGCCGCTGCTCTTTTTACAAACACGATGTCAAGCATTGTAAAGGCGGTTGTAAGCATTTATCGAAAAGGGGAGGAAAAGCCAATTGAGCGATATAAAGCACGTGTTTCAGTCTCAGAAGATAACAGGAACAAAGGTATCGACAATTTTAAAAAGCACCTAGCCGACTTTCTCGGACTTAAAGAGCAAACCAGCAAATTTGGCCTAGGCTCATTTGATTTAAAACTATACCGACTGGTAAAGGTAAACGGCAAGGCAGAGAATTACAGTATACTCACTCAGCAGCAGCTGGACTTGGAGTTGCCTCAAATTTTGGCCGGTGAAAGCGAGAGTGAGCTAAACGGTGAGTGTAATTTTCATCTCAGTTTTTGCTTTACAAATACTGTTTTAAAAACCTACCTTTTCAGTTTTATTCTTGGTTTGCACCGTCACACCATCAAATTTTAAAATCGAAACCTTTTACTGAGAAAAGCAAAACATCTGTAATTTTATAGAAGAGTATGTCAAGTAACAAATAAACAAGGCAAAATTTCAGATCCGTGTAGTATCCCGTTGTTGAATTATTCACTGAAGTCTTCGACTCAAATTTACAGAGCTTTGTATGGAAACGCCATGTTGGTAGGCCGCCGGAAATCGACGAAAACATCTGGACTCTACTGTCGCTCTGAAAGCGCATTTTTTTCTTTCGTGAACTTTTATACATTCGCATAAACTGCCCTCCTAATACTTTAACTACCCAAAGTGCTAAAAATCACATGTAAAGTCGTTTTCTTTCAGAAATAAAGCTTTGTCACGGAAGCTATGTTGTTGTCACGTATGGTATAACTCAGAATTTCAAAACGAAAGGTGCTACCGGGTTGGAAACTTGTGAAATGATATATTTTTAAGTCACCTTCAACTTGGTAGGCAAATAAATTCAGAAGACATTGCTATTCATAATTTTCGACTTTTTATGACGTCACGTGCAAACCAAGAATGCTTGCGCTATGGACTACTACATCACTTTCATCTCCTTTTGTGTGTCTGAAAGCTATCCTATAATGTTCCGTTCGCGCTCTCATTTCCTATTCCAGTTCACGTGATACAGAAAATTATTCACTGGGGCGAGGGGAAGCCTATTGTTATCTCGAAACCCGCACCATCCTCACAGAGCAAAACAGACAAGTCTAAGGAGGGAGAGGAGAAACCTAAAATCCGCAAACGACGTCTAGAGGCCGACGAGGACAGAACCCTAATAAAAAAATTAAGACAGGAGAAAGTGCAATCTCACGAAATGAAAGACAGAAAGAAGAACTGGAGTCGCTCAATAGAGGTATCAGCATCTAGTGATCAGTATGGAAAATTAACATTCAGTATAATTATTCTATCTTCTACACTTGTCATACATGAAATACATCACAAGCAAAACGGTACTTAAAAAGGCTGTCAGAGATTCTTCTTTCCGTTAACATTTTTCATTACAATGCAACAGGAATCATTAAAACGGAAACGCACTTCATTTTAGTCATTGAGTTACCATGGCGTTTATATACGTATTTGTGTACGTGACTGGCTATTTATTTATTTATTTATTTATTTATTTCATATTTTGCCGTACACAGAACTCGAGATGCTTGCAAGATCGTCTGCTGAAAACGAGATCGAGCTTAAGTGTGGTCTTTGCAACAAAAAATGCCGCGTACCGCAAGATCGCACGGCTGAAGGGAAAATAACTTATTTTAAGTCGAGTAAGTCCATTATTTATTGCTTCCTATGTATATCTTAAGTTCGCTATTTCTGCCTCGTCCCAGTGAGTATGGGCAGAGAGGTGTTAACAAGATATGGTTTCAACTCACTTGGGTATCTCGCCTCCAATAAATGGAACAGTTTGCCGAGTCACTGACTATTTTTAAACGTAAAACTAGAAACTTTACTTTTTATAGTTTTTAATTATCTTATTTGCTTGTAAGCTCGGATATACTAATGTCTTGTGTTCCCTCTTTTATGTTAACTATTTCCATCCAAACCATGTACCAGTTCTTATGTTTTCATGTACGTTGGCCTTCGTATATATGCCAAAAATATATCTTTTACATGACCCGACTTTCCAAGTAATGTAAACGAGCATTAACACTTTTAACTTTTCGCCTAAAATTGTCTTATTTTGAGTTGGTGTTTTTGTCACAGTATGATACTATTGTTTGCACCAGTTTTCAGTATGAAGTGCTATAAAAGCTATTGCAATGCTTCTATATCGTAATTAGATAAACGTGAATATCCGCAGGTCATTTCAACAGATGTGAGCAGAAAAAACAGACCAAAGCTCCACAAGCATCAACCTCTCGAACGCTGGACAGCTACTTTGCTAAAGCTGGATCAAGTCGATCAGCCGTCAGCGAAACAACAGCAAGAGTTGAAGAAGATGCCTTTATTGGCGCTGATGCTATAGTCTCAGACAAGTAATAATTTGTTTCAAAGTGACTTATTGTTCGATCGTACGTTCACCCTAACATGTCTAACATTATATGTTTAACAGTCTGCAACTTTTGTTATTGATTCTATTTGTTAGTCGTGTAATACCGACACTTTCACGCTGAGAAGAGAAGAACTTTTTGCTCTATATAATTATTGCCAATGAATAGATGGACGAAGACATCAGCTCATGATGTGATATAAATAAAGATCTATTTTTAAACCTTTTACTTTTAAAAACGTTTCATATTTGGTCATTTCGCTGGGGTTCCGATTGTATCGCTCTCCCGACTCACTCGATTGGACTTTCTACTAATCAACAATAGAAACGTGTTAAAAAGCGTCAAGGCATGTCCGTAATATAGCCTGGATCGGCTGGAAACGTACAGTAGCTGTCCATGACAAGTGTGGTTATTTTTTTGGTAGTGAAGAGGAAACTATTCACGGGACGATAAACTTTGATTCCCCGACGGTCTCCGAGGATGACGACGCTTCTGATCGTAACTCCACGCATTCGGAACTGGAAATGGGGAGCACAGTAAGCAGTGACCTTACTAGCAGTGAAGATGAAGCGGAAGATAATGAAAATGACAACCTTATTTCCAGTACCATGTAAGTTGAATTTTGATTCACGTTTACAAAGAAACAAACTACCATCTAAATTAATATATTTTTCAGTGAAAGAAGCACATCGAATTAACCTTTTTAAAAGCGAAATAAACATAGACAAGGCGTTCAACGCTTCAAGTTGCTAGTTTGTAATGCGCAACTTACCCTAGTGCGCTTTAAGTTAAAGCCAGCTCGGAATTAAATTTTACCATTTATTTTTATTTTGCAGCTGTGTTGAAAATGCTCATCCTATGGCAGTGAAATTAAATAGGCTGTTAAGAGAAGGGAAAATTCCGGAAAGCTGCCTATTTTACAAGTATCTGGACAATACAACCTCATTTGCTTTAGTCGATCCTAGTAAGGCTTCTGAATTCCACTGGGACTCTGAGGTTTGCGAGTTTTTCGATACGATCAAGTATTTGGGAGGTCAAAGAACACGAAATTTTGTTAGAGGGCCAGGTTTCTTTGGAACTGGGAGAGGAGGGATTAAGCAGTTTACTTCATTCGCTGACTTTAATCTCTGTGGTCCATCTTTGAATGCTTATACGCGTTGCAAGGCTGGTTACACGACTGACAGTGGTGTCATAAAACCTCATCTACAGTCATTTCATTCTTTTTCCCACCACGCAAAAGCAGATATTAACTATTTCTTAAAAACGGACAAAGTTAAAGTAATAGGATTATCACAAGCTATGGATGGCACGGCTCTAAAACCTGGCCTAGAATTTGACGCCAGACAAAAGAGGATCGTTGGTTTGACGAAGGTTGTAGATTGTAAATTTGTTCGGGACCACCCTAACCCTGATCCACAAGAAATAAAGAATAACCTCGTGACTAGTGCTGAAGTTACATTTATAACGTCCATTGACAATAGCTCGACAATGCCCATTGCTGTCCATTATCTCCCAAAATCAGTTTCCGGTAAGGAAGTATTGTCCCAAATGACTAATACTGCAAGAACGGTCCAAACGTGCGAACGATGCTTGAACAAGCAATCTGCTGTTAACCACATAGTTAGTCATGAATTTTCCAATTGTTCAAGCCAATGCGAAGAATGTTTACAAGCCAAAGCTGTGTGCCATGATTGCTGCGCAAAGGGACAAGTCTCATACATTCCAGCATTGAGGGCCTGTGATAGTTGCTTGGAGGATTCAGTGGAATGTCGCAAAACAGTCACCTTGGTCGTAGTTACAGATTGCGAAGAATGTAACAAGCAAGCTCTCTTAGAATTAGACAAAATGTCTGATAATAACAATCTTCCACCTGAGCTCCTCCTTATGGTTGCGATCCCTGACATTGTTCACCTCGGTAAAAGCTTGAAATGCAGCTGGTCCAATTGGTTCATCGACTTAAACAGACAAAAGAGCAATCTTGTTTTGCTGCGGACACTGCGAGACTCGTCAGACACAGATGTTCGAAGGCAGTTGCGGAAACTGTTGTCCTTGGAATGCGTCAGAAACAAGGACAGAATGGCCGTTGAACCCATAGTGCGTTTAACCAGACCAGAGGTAATCCAAGTGTTGGAAAACATCACGTTCGTGGTTCATTCCATAGTTCCGGAGAAATACAGATTTTGGAAGTCAAACTTGCCTGGTGCATGTTTCCATCCTGTCGCTGTTTGTACAGGTCCACTGGGTAGCATTCTTGTACTTGACTATGACTTCACTTCGTGCTCTACAAGGTTACTACGAATCCGTCTACATCAACCAGCAGATGTGTCTGAGGAGAAGAAGGGATACAAAGACGCCAGGGACTTGTGTTTTTCGCGAGGGGTTGGTTTTGTGACAGAACGTGGTAACAAGACCATTCGCTTTATTGACATGAACGGATCAGTAAGATTAAGCCCTAACTCACTTCGATCTCGCTCTGCGCTGGAGAGCAAGCTGAGAGACTATAAACTTTCCCTTGAGGGAACTGTGCCAACTTTACGCCAGCGCCTTGCTCAACACCTAGAACAGATCACAGAAAAGATAACTCATCTTGATCGTGTTCAAATTGTCCCACCTTTGCGTAATCCCTCTGCCATTTGTGTTGCTAGCGACGAAGTATTAGTATGCGCAGATGATGACCAAAGAGCGATCTTTCAAGTTACTTTGGAAAAGGATGGAGTTACTATCCGTGGAAAGTCCCTTAAATTGGTTGACTACCCAGCAGATGTAGTCCTGATAGAATCGCTGGCTGTTTGTGGCCAGTTTGCTTATTTCGTTGCTGCAAAGTGTCCAAGAACTGTTGGTGGTTTATATTCGTTTCATATGGAGGGTGGACCGGTTGATATTGTTTTTAAAAACGAGACCACTTCCTGCTCAGAAATCAAAAGAGTTGCACCCTTTAAAAACTCATTGGCCTTCACAGATTCTGAAGCTTTTCAGGTCAAAGTCTACGATCCAGTTGACAAGGTAGTCACCGTTCTAGTGGGAAGTGGAAAAAAAGGAAATGAAGATGGGACTGCAAAAAGCTGCACTTTTGTTCAACCACACGGCATCTGCACTGTAGGGGAAACAATGTTTGTGACGGATGCGGCAACAGGAAACGTGAAACTCATCACTGGGCTATCGGGCACAACACAATTCTTGAAGCACTTAGGTCTATTGTATGATAGCTTCGGAATAACCTGCAAGGGGACTGCTACCCAGCACATCACGCCCCAGCAAATGGTGCAAAATGTGAATGAAATAAATACTTATATCATATCAACAGTTTCCAAAGTCAAAGAGGACAACGATCTGAAAGAAACGGCAACCACAAATGGTCCCCAGGGTACAGTGTCACAGAAAACGCAACAGTCAGTTCAACTTCTTTTGAGAGGAATTAACCGCCTCTTGGGAAACATCAACATGATAAATAAAGAATTTGTGGAGCACATTGATTGGTCTACTCTCCTTACTACTGTAGTAGAAAACCTCCATGCTGTGTCACATTTTAAACATGAGACATTTAGTGTCCTTCAATATGCTATGGACTTTGGAACTATCTCAAAAGAGTCCCTCAAACGGATTACAAAGTGGAAAGCCCGTTATTTTACACATCCTTCGTCTTACTACCCTGTTCCGCAGACTAGTATGCCACTCAGTGCCGCTAAATTTATGACCTCTTTGCCAGCAGAGAATATCCCAAAAGAGGCAGAAATCATCATGAAAGAATGGGCAGAACATTACAGGCCAGTGAGGCAGAGAACCGTTCGAAGCGAGACAACGAAAGACAAAGCAGGCGCTCTTCCACCAGCTGTATACGAGAAGGCAAAATCTGGAACGTGGAGCGGGGTTTCTTTTCCAGATGGCTGTGTGAGAAGTTCAAGTCCTTCCGTTTCTAATGAGCAACAATTATACGATGCAGTACGCCCATCTACGTCATCTAACTGTCCGGCTGTCACTTTTGTCAGTGAAGAGAACATTACCCAAGTCCTTACCAGCACCAGCCGTGAACCTTTCCAAGTCGATGAATTTGAAAGTGACTCGGACAGTGACTACGACGATGCAGAATCAGAACAGGTTGTAGAACACAGAAATTCCATTACAAGATCGGGAAGACAGATAAAAGCATCAGTGAGATTTGATCTCTGACGAGGTCCTTTGAGACCCTCATACAAACACACCTCTTACTTTAAGAAAGATGTTAAGTGAATTTGTGATGTAAGGATCCCTTGCGAGTGCGGCAAAGTCTGCTTCGGGGAAGAGGATCAAAGAACACGACAGGGATGTACGATTCGCCCGTTCCCAGACCTCTGCCGTTCCTGAACCGCCGAATGGTGCTGCGTGATCAGTCGACCTCATCGCCTGAAGAAATCGAAGAAGACTAGCAGTATGCAGTCGAAACGTCGCGATCTATATCCCAACCCCTCTCCCAAGTGACTTCATCGTGAGACAAACGATAATACACTTTATTATTGCATCAACCACGATGAACAACAACAACTATTTTCCTTGACATTGATCTCTGTTGTGTTGGAAATTCTAATGATAATGACGTGAGTGGACTCGGTTCGACTTTTTGAGTGACCACTTCGTGGGACAGGCGATTACTGCGTCCAGCACGAACAAAGGTGATGTAATTATGCTAACTAGAAGAACCTCGCGAAGCCCTTACTTTAATGCACAAATTATAGGACTAATTGGTTTATTCAAGTATAGGTGAAATGCTATTCTTTTACAAAGCACTAAAGTCAAATTTGCCGACTTAATTTCTAGTTATAACCGTCATTCTGAAAAATTAACCGTCAAGCGTCAAATGGCTTAAAATTTAACCGTCAACCGTCAAAACGACTTTTTTTTAACCGTCAACCGTCAAACATACCCCCCCCCCCCCCCCCCCCATTGAGACCCTCTTAAAAATCAACGCCGTTTTCCGAGCGACAGAACTCGGAGGGTCCACAATAGGTTTGGCGGGACGCGGGATTTGGCTTTTTTTCGCGGTGATATTCGGGATGCGAGCTGAAAACAGGAGCGGGAAGCGGGAATTTTAATTACGAGCGGGAGCGGTATTTCGTGTTTTTATGGTGTCGGGATGAGAGATTCTCAAGGAGAACAGAGCGGGATATGGGATTTCAATTTTTACGTGACTTCATAAATTGACCAGCGCAAAAACTGCAAACTGGTACAAAGGAACCTTTTATGCGCTACCTGTGTCAGGTTTCAAGTAATGAATAGCAAAGGCTCTGTACCCTGTCAGGTCCTGTCAAACGCATTCATTATCGCTTGTCCTGCGGTAGTCTGCGGTAGTGTTAGACCGTATGAGGTCTGCGAGTCCTATTGTGACTCTGACATCTGTCCATTTTCGACATTTTCGACGCTTGCATCTGTATTTGACCTCCTGATCCGGGTGGGTACAAAACGAAGACCGAAGACCTAAGACCCAAAAACGAAGACCCCCCTCAAGATCGTTTTGAAATCACTTAAAAAGGCGGGAACATGATTCTCGACCGAAGCAGAAACAAGGAGTGACAAAATTTGCGGTTATTAACGAATTTGGCCAGGGTCTTCGTTTTGTACATAACCCCACCAAAAGTACAAAACGAAGACCCCTTCAAAATCGTCTTGAAATCGATTGAAAAAGGCGGGAACATGATTCTCGACCGAAGCAGAAACAAGGAACAACAAGATTTGCGGTTATTAACGAATTTGACCAGGGTCTTCGTTTTGTACAAAACCCTACCAAAAGTACAAAACGAAGACCCCTTCAAAATCGTCTTGAAATCATTTGAAAAAGGCTGGGACATGATTCTTGACCGAAGCAGAAATAAGGAACAGCAAGATTTGCGGTAATAAACGAATCTAACCAGGGTCTTCGTTCATAACCCTACCAAAAGTACAAAACGAACACCCTTTTAAAAATCGTCTTGAAATCAGCTCCAAACATGATTCCCTGGCTTATTAATGAGGGAATAACATTTAGCGATGCTTTGTTATTACACTGTAACAATTGTACTAAAGAGGAGCGAATTCATTCAGTTCCGGTACGCATATTCAGGTCTCCATTTTTGGGGGTGTTGAAAAGTTATATTTACTCGTTAAGTCTATGCACCTATCAGAAAGGACAATATCCTACATGGTTCAAATACTGACTAAAAATCTTTCTAAAGAAACAGAACTGTATGCCGGATCGAAATTTGCACAAGAGTTTCCTAATTAGCCAGAATCTCTGGACCCGGCAATAGAAATATAGGTGCGCATTTTCGATCCGCTATTAAAGCGATATATATTAACGGCTAAAACGTTTGAACGTTACCAATATCCATGAGAGATACCCCTAGCAACTGACGAGATTCACGAGTAGAATCGGTCTTGCTTTACCTTAAACATCTACATATGGATAGAAGAATAAACTAGCATCCGTGAGATTAAAAAAACAGCAACCATGCTGCAGATTATCTGTTGGATGCCAAATCAAACGCTATTAGAAAACAATGGAGGTTTATCCTAGCTCCACTGAGACACACTACTCAACTACAGAACTAACTAAGGAGCTAAAAATTATTGCAAGAATTCATTATTCCATTGCAGTGGAATTGTAGACTACGGCTTTTTGAGACTTGGATCTAAGATGCCTGATATCCGTGATGGGAAACACTTTCTCACAAGTTTTGACACCACAGACTTTCGACACTAAATTACGGCCTGAGAAATTTAACGATCCTTGCATTTTCAAATCGAAAACAAACTTTAGCCGATTAGTATTTATCTTGCAACAAAAGTGATCAAAGAAACCGCAATGTGTGCCAATAGAGCTAGCACCAAATATAATAACCACAAATCTTGTTGTTCCTTGTTTCTTGCTTCGGTCAAGAATCATGTCCCAGCCTTTTTCAAGTGATTTTAAGACGATTTTGAAGGGGTCTTCGTTTTGTACTTTTGGTGGGGTTATGTACAAAACAAAGACCCTGGTCAAATTCGTTGATAACCACAAATTTTGTCGCTCCTTGTTTCTGCTTCGGTCGAGAATCATGTTCCCGCCTTTTTCAAGTGATTTCAAGACGATTTTGAAGGGGGTCTTCGTTTTGTACTTTTGGTAGGGTTATGTACAAAACGAAGACCCTGGTCAAATTCGTTGATAACCACAAATTTTGTGGCTCCTTTTTTCTGCTTCGGTTGAGAATCATGTTCCCGCCTTTTTCAAGTGTTTTCAAGACGATTTTGAAGGGGTCTTCGTTTTGTACTTTTGGTGGGGTTTTGTACAAAACGAAGACCCTGGTCAAATTCGTTAATAACAGCAAACTTTGTTGCTTCTTGTTTCTGCTTTGGTCGAGAATCATGTTGCAGCCTTTTTCAAGTGATTTCAAAACGATTTTGACGGGGTCTTCGTTTTTGGGTCTTAGGTCTTCGGTCTTCGTTTTGTACCCACCCCTCCTGATCCTTCCTAGTCTTTCGATATTTTCTAGAGCGCTTGGTTTGTTGTGGGTAGTCTGATCAGTATGGCCACACCGGCTGGCGGTGATAGTGATATACCCCCGGCGTAGCTAATCGAACGAATCCGAACCAAAAACCAATCGAACCCAATCGAACTAAATCGTTCGATTGGAATTCGATTGGTGCGGCAATCGAACATAATCGAAATGGAACTTTTGGGTGAGTTCGATTTAGTTCGATTACCGAATCCAATCGAACCCAATCGAGGCGACTGGTTCGATTTTGTTCGGTGGAAGAATTTCACCCTTTAACTGATCCTTTACTAGCGAAGCAATTGTGAGAGATATTAACACATTTCAATTAACTAAAATCTTTATTGTTACGGTGATTCGAAATTGATTAATTCACAATATAACATGAACAGTTCAGTACTTTATATCGCTCGGAATAACACCGAACGGGGATAATATTAAAATGTTTATACCGTCGTCGCTAAAGTTTCGGATAGATTACTAAAAAACGACCACTGCAACTGGATCTGGACGCACGCAATGGTGTACAGTGTGTACAGAATAGTTACCACTAACGCTAAAAGTGTTCTCATTACCTCAAAGTAGATTTCTATTAAAACTGCAAGTGGTGTTTGCAGAAGCTGCTGCAAAGAAAGAGCACTCGTGGTAGCCCTTTACCACCGCTTCCAGAATGGTAAGTTTGACGTCTGTTGCCCTGTCCGACATCTTGTACTCGTGTTTGAAATAGAAGCCAAAAATTAAAATAACTTACTTGACCGCAATGCTTTGTTTCAGACCAGATTAAACTAGTTTTATATTTCCGATTGTCGAGAGTGTTCGATTATGTTCGATGAGTTCGATTACGTTCGATTGTTAAAGCGTTCGATTACCGACCGTTCGATTGGCAAAATTTTTCGGTGAGTTCGATTAAGTTCGATAACCGAACCCAATCGAACCCAATCGAGCGATTGAGTTCGATTAGGTTCGATTACCGAACGTTCGATTAGCTACGCCGGGTATACCGAACGAAGTATTCGATATTATAAATTGCGGGAATATATTATGAAAAGGGAGCGAGCGGACAAAGGAAAACAAAACTGAATAAACGTTTACAGAAAGAACGTAACAATCATTTGTGGTTATTTATCCGCTACCCATTGCATAAAGATAAGCCATTTATGATCTTTGATGTGATGTTTATCTTAAGTTTCTGTGTTAATTATTAACTTAATAAATTAATAATTAACGCAAAAACGTCTTTGAAAAATGGACGGGATCGGGATTTCGAGGCAAAAAAGGGCGGGGTGGCGGGATTAACAGGAAAAAATGGGTGGGAAGGCGGGATCTGAGAACCCTATTGTGGACACTCAACTCGGTGAGTTAGTTCTGTCGCTTGTGGCTCGTTTGTTGCCGAAGGCAAACGGATGGAAATCACACCGTCAACTTGCAGTCATACATACTTCCCTATTAAAGGCATCGCTAAATGTCAACAGCAATGGTTTTCAACCGCAAGATTTTCAAATCGAAAGAGAAGGACTAAATTTACCACTTATACCACGTTTTCCGTCTAGTGCTAGCGCATAGAACGAACGATCGCAAAACAACGCAAAAGCCAAGGCCAATCTCGATCCCAGGGGTTTTCCTGTTATCCTCCAAGATCCACCGAACGAAAAAAGACGACAAAAAATTTGAAGAATGTCGATTCAAAACCGTATTAGGAAGGCGTTCTTCCTACGTCGAACGCAATAATATCTTTTTAATATTTTGCATTGTAATTTTCCTTGTAAATTAAGGTGCTCTTTCCGGCTAAGGTGATAAAATCCTGTTTAGTAGTCTTTTTAATGAATAAATAGAAAAACCGTGATATGGTTACTGATAGAAATCGGACCTACGGGTTCACTGTGTGTAACGCATAACGCAATCAAAATCACTGTCATGAAATGTTTACTTGAAACTTGATTCGTATAGTTGTACGAAGAATTTCTAAAATGTAAACCTCTATATGTGTGTTATAACCATTTAAGTCCAGACAAACTGGTCAAGAGTGAAATTAGGCTCAGTCTCCAGCCGTGGGTGTCTCGATGCGCCCGCGATTCTCTCCACCTCACGGCTGGGCGCACGGGTTTGGTTATTGTTTAAATTGACCAATCAGAAACGAACCCGCCGAAATTTGCGGGCATAAATTAGCGGAGTATTTGCATAAATAAACAAAGATGGCGGACTCTGCAAGCTTTGACAGTAGGTTTGAAAATGCTTGCTCGTACGCGCTTCAGAAGTTTGGGTTTGATCATTTCAAGGAGAAACAGAGTCTTGCTATGAAGGAACTTATTTTGGGACGAGATGCATTTGTCATTCTGCCGACTGGTTCGGGTAAATCCTTAATTTTTCAAGCTTTTCCACTTGTGTTGGATCACTTTGAAGGAAACCAAAGTTCGCATCAATCTATTGCTGTGGTCATTTCCCCACTTCTTTCGTTGATGAAAGATCAGGTCAACTATTTATTTATTTATTTTTAGTCTTAATCGAGGTCCTTTTTGAAAATCACTGATGTGAAAGAGTTTTCCTCAATAAAGATTATTCTAGGAGAAGGACAAGAGGACGAAACGGTGAAGGACGGTGTTGAGAAGGGTGAATATCAAATTGTGTATAGTTCACCGGAAACTGTCCTCGCTACGAGTCGCTGGCGCAAAATGTTGTCAAGCCCAGTCTATCAGCAAAATCTACGCTTGATTGCTGTAGATGAAGCACACTGTATATCTCACTGGGGATTTTCAATTACGCAGTGGCTACGTTGTATTCGTACGGCACCCGTACGCGGACTTCGATTTGCTATTCGTACGGGAGTCCAAAACTTTTTCGTCAGTTTTCCATGTTATTCTTCAGTTTTGTTCATCCACGATGTTATATGTTCGTTTAGTTTTACGAAGCGCTTCTGGTAAGCGATATTGATTTGGCTCAGACTAATTTGCTGAGTCTCTGTATACTACGCGAGCGACTCATTTCGTGACAAAATTTTTGGCTTCAACGATTACTCCCGTACGGCCAACTTCGATTTGCTAATTTGTACGGGAGTCCAAAACTTTCGTCAATTTTCCATGTTATTCTTCACTTTTGTTGATCCACAATATTAAATATTCGTTTAGTTTTACGAAGCGCTTCTGGTAAGTGATGTTGATTTGGCTCAGACTAATTTGCTGAGTCTCTGTAAACGCGAGCGACTCATTTCGTGACAAATTTTTCGCTTCAAAGATTACTCCCGTACGGCCAACATCGATTTGCTATTCGTACGGGAGTCACGAATATTTCATTGATTTTCTATGTATTTGCTGATTCTTGCCAAAATATTATATTTATCTCTGTAAATATATTTTGGATTGGCAAGAATCAGCAAATACATAGAAAATCAATGAAATATTCTGACTCCCGTACGAATAGCAAATCGATGTTGGCCGTACGGGAGCTGATTAACGCAAAAAATTTCTAAGTGTCACGAAATGAGTCGCTCGCGTAGTATACAGAGACTCAGCAAATTAGTCTCAGCCAAATCAACATCGCTTACCAGAAGCGCTTCGTAAAACTAAACGAACATTTAATATTGTGGATGAACAAAAGTGAAGAATAACATGGAAAATTGACGAAAGTTTTGGACTCCCGTACGAATAGCAAATCGAAGTCCGTGTACGGGTGCCGTACGAATAGCCACTGCGTTTCAATTAAGAAAGGAGGGAGGGCATTTCGAATTTGGTTCAGAAGAATAAATGAAGTAAGATCTCTCGTCGGACGTGTCCCTCTTTTGGCCCTAACGGCAACAGCAACGAAGGAGACGCGCAACCAGATCACAAAGACATTGGAAATGGACAATCCATTGCTAATTTCTGCCAATCCAAACCGCCAAAACATTGCTTATGCTGTAGAGGTAACTGGAAATGATCCTCAAACTGCTTTCCAGCCACTCATCAACACGCTGAGAGAAAAAGGGCAATTTTGTGACAGGGTTATTATTTACTGCCCAAGAATTAGTGTGGTATCAACTCTTTATGGTATATTTCAGGCTGAGCTTGGAAATGACATGTATGTGGACAAAGAGTCATGTGATCCAAGAAAACGGCTAGTTGAAATGTACCATGCAAGAGTTGATGAACGAAATAAAGATGAAATTTTGAATTCTTTTTCGAAAGAAAATGGTTGCATACGTGTCCTTATTGCAACCATTGCATATGGTATGGGCATCGATTGCAAAGGAGTGAAGGATGTCATTCATTATGGGCCACCACAAAACCTGGAGAGGTATTTACAAAAAAGTGGAAGAGCGGGACAGGGTGCAGAAACTAGTTGCAGGGCTGTAATTTTGTATTGTAATGTTATGCTGCAAGAATGCAATGAAAGTATGGTTAGTTACATTCGCAATGAGAATTTGATTTGCAGACGTAAACTGCTCCTTGCTCACTTTGATTTTGATTTGTGTGAGGTGAAACACTACACCAATCTTCATCAATGTTGTGACATTTGTAAGACGAAGTGTAAATGTGATGGGGATTTGTGCAGTTTTGTTTTCTTTGACAATGTAGTACCTGTACAGAACAGTATGGAGTCAACAACAGTGCGGAGCATAACAAGTGATCAAATGCATAAACTTACTGACAAACTGAAGTATTTGAAGAACTCATTAAATCATTCTTTTACTGAAATGGCGATTAAGTCCAATGCTCCTCTTCTGACTTCAGTTGACTTATTGTCCGGTTTTGGAGACTGTCAGATTGCACAAGTCATTGAACATGCTTCCAGAATTTTCTCCTTGGCTAATGTGTATCAATTTGTGGATATTTGGCATGCCAATGTTGCAATAGAAATACTTTTCCTACTTAATTTGGTTTTTGGAGACATTGATTATAATTTTGAAGAGGATGAGATGCAACACGATTCTTTATTTACTGTACCAAACTTTGATTTATGGAGTGATGAAACGGACGACAGTGATTTTATGTTTGTGCCAAGTGATTTCTTTACAGCAGAAGATATGCATGGATACCCAGAAGAGGAGCAATCATTATAAGGTATGTGTGCATTAAGCATTAGGTTTTACATTTATTGTCTCTGAACACAGCTTTTTAAATTTGTTAAATGCCACTACGATGAAAATTTTAGTATTTTTGTCAGCTTTTTTTTTTTTCGCAAATGTATCTAATACGTTTAGACAAATGCCAATTGCTATCAATTAGATTGATATGATCTTACACCGCCAAGATATAGCCTGACAAAAACCCACGAAAACCATGTAAAATCCATCCACCATTACTCCGTTCATAAATCCGAGCCCACATTCTACTGGTTTGCGATCTGGTACACATGACGTCTGATTTGTGATGTCAATGACTCACCACGGTTCCCTCCGGGTCACAGACAAGTCAAAGCCAAGAGGCACGTGTTGAGTCGTCAATGTCACGAAATCCTTAGGCCACGTTGATCCAACTCTCCGGGTTCTGTCCCGGTGATTTTTGAATTGCTACATGTGCATGGTACTTAAGATATATATATATATATATCTAGCTGAATTTTTGAAAAGGTGGTCAACGAAAATTACAGCAATTTCAGTAAAACTAGCCCAAAAAAGGGTTTTTATGACCCCAATCAGCCCGAAAATCACAGAGAAGAGAGAGAAGATGGGAAAGGTTGCGTGGGGCGAGAGAAGAAAAGACTCTGTAATTTTCGGGCTGATTGGGGTCATAAAAACCCTTGTTTGGGCTATTTGTAGTGAAATTGCTGTAATGTTCGTGGACCCCCTTTTCAAAAATCTAGGTATATATATATATATATATATATATATATATATATATATATATATATATATATATATATATACCTGGATTTTTGAAAAGGGGGTCCACGAATATATATATATATATATAATTTAACATCTAAATTGGTTAGCTGAGATAAGTACTATATACTTTTACATGTACATTTGTGTACAATGATCATTGTGTAGGCAAGTGTAAATAAAGAAATTAAACTTGCACCTAAACTTTTGAGCATCACACAGTTTTTGACAATAATATTACAGGGTTACTGTGTCATATTTAAATTCTTTCAGTGAAATATAGTTTTTGAATGCCTTACCAAAGCAACTTATTATAAACAAGAGGCTGCAAGCAACCTACACTCATGCGCATGCGTACAAAATTTTATATATTTTAAACATGATAAGAAGATGTCCGATATGAAGAAGAGTTACTCCTTTCATTCAGTCATCGTTCCTGCAAACTGCGTTCCTTACTATTGAATGTTTTGTAAATGAAGGCTGTACCACAATGAAGCCACTGATTGTTCTACGTCTTATATATACCTAACGTGAACATTAGTAATGTAAGTAGGGTTGTAGGAGATGCTGTCGTGACACTTCAGTAACGCTGTTTTACCGGAAGTGGGAGTAGCCGGAAGTCACTAAACAGGAAGTCTATGAACCGGAAGTGCCAATTTAAAATATGCAGGGTTCTCCTTATCAGGCGGTAACCGGTAAAATTTACCGCTTGAAGCAGCACTTATTACCGCCCATAACCGCTTGCCCCTGGAAAATTTTCAAGACACACAGTTTTCCCTTTACCGCTTAGCAAAAATCCCTTACCTGCTGAGCTAAAATTTAGGGAGAACCCTGAATATGCGTGCATAAATTTGCATGCAAAATCGTGACACCAAAAAAAAAAAATAATAATAAAAAAAGAAAAACAGAGCCCATTTTATAACTCATGCTGCTACGCGCATGAGTAATAAATGATAAAAAACTTTATTTCTGTGTCAAGAAAAATTATAACATAGCTAGAATTTTCACGTAATCAAATTTAATAGTGCGAGCGTGCTTCATATTCTTATTGAGCACGCTAATGACGTCAACAAACTAACACCTCGAGAAACACCGCGTTGATAATGTTATAAAACAATTAGTTCATGCTGCAGCTGTGCGTATGTCGAGATATTGAGCACTTGGGAAGTTTGGAGAACACTCAAGAGGCTAGAGTTGCACTCGGCTGCGCCTCGTGCAACTCTTACGCCTCTTTCGTGCTCTCCAAATTTCCCGCGTGCTCAATATCTCGACATACGCACGCTGACGCATGAACTAATTGTTAAATAGCAGTTACCCACTAAGTAAGGACACCTATCTAAACAATTATACAAGCTAAATAAAATAAATAAATTATAAATAAGGAGGATTTTGTATAAAACTCTATTACATAAAATCTTATGTGATGTTCTTTATATAATTATGTAATTATTATCTATGTCTAAACCCACTGGTCCATGATGAAAGGGAGCATGGTCCATATGAACTTCCAAAAAAAAGAACAAGATGAATCATATTATTTTCCCATTCAATACACTGCACTAAAAAAGCTACAGGTTATTAAAGGTTTATGAATTTGCAAACTGTTGGCAAAGGCGTGGCAAAAAGACCAAATTGGACTTCCAGAAGCTTTTTTTACAAACATTATTTTGAGATTCCATTGAATTTTTGGCTTCAAATGAGCTCCCTCCCCCCCCCCACCCTTCTTGAAACTTGATATGAAATAACCTGCAAATAATTTATCACAAACAGGTTCTTTTGGTTAACATTCTATCTTGGCCCTTTACCCTTGGCAATGTTCCTCTTGTGATCATTAATCCATTGAAATAAAGCACTGGTATTCAGTAGTTGCAAATAGTCACGAGGACAATTATGAAAAAACTTAAAAGGTACTCTGTCAGACTTCTTTGTGGAAACATCCTCAGTGACAAGAGCATCAACAATAGTAATAAGATCTCCATGCACATTCTTCTTTGTATGTTCTGCAGAGTTATGGCTGACATCCATGTCACAGTCCAGTCTTTGAAGCAAATTTAAAATGACAAAGAAAGCTCTACAAATTCTATTTACACTTGTTTCATTAACATTTGCACCTAAGGCTTTGAGAAGTTCTTTAACAGAATGATTGTCATGCTCTAAGTCAAGATCTAGAAAAACATTGTTTCCCGCCCCCCTTTTAGTGTTGACAGTACGGTTCCATGTGAGGCGCTCTGCTTCACGTGGGGTAAGCAAAGCAAGAACCTGAAAGAGGTGATACAAGGACTCCAGGGCATACTTTGTGCTTCCTGAGCCATCCTGTCGAAAGTGTAACAGAAAAAATTTGATACATCTCAAAATTCGCAACCCATCTCCCTCCCTACCAGCATCTATGAAATTACGAAGTAACAATGTCATGTTCATCATACTGCAGTGATAATCGAACACATCATCCTTTGTACCATTCTGATCTTCTTGAGATTGATGTGTGCTTGCTACATGTATTTTTGGTTTTTCTCTGATTTCAGGAGGAGGGTCATGGGTGAGCTCATGCAGTCTCCTCCTCCTTCCATCAAATTTAAATGATACTTGGCAACCTTGGAATCTACATGGGTATCTTCCATCAGGAGTAACCCTTTGGCCTTTTGTGCTGTCATCCCATTCTTGCAGAGAATTAATATCATTAAAATGCTTCGTGTACAGTTCCATATCAACAATATATGTTGAAATAAACTTCAGCACAGTGCTTTGCAAATACTTCTGCTTTACAGGCTTAACCCTTTCCTTCATACTCTCGCTAAAACCATTGATAGTGGGCTTGTCCTTAACACTCTTCATTCCAAAGAATCTGAGCCCAGCAGCAATAATTTGAGCATCTAGTACTGTGTTGAGGAATCTCTTGCATGGTGCAGGCTTGTGTTGGGCATCTGAAACAACGTCATGCCAGTTTACAAGCTAATAGATTTCTTAGTGCAAATAGGGAAGTTCTGTCACATGCTGATGATCCACTGTAGAACCGCCCAAAAATAAGCTGTAAAAGACAAATATATCATACAGTTGTTACATTTATGCCACCTGAGTACACCACCTTTCTTATAATATATGACAAATACAATGACCAAACTATAATTATTTTTATTGTTAAAGACATAAACTAATAAGGGTGTTTTCTTTGAAAAAAAAAATCCTGCACCTTTTAACTGAAAACAGGGTACAAATTTTTCTCAAATGTCTACTGTGATGTTTTCAAATCTATCTAGGTATTCTCATGTAACTTAACACTCACCCGCACAAGCAAGTAATGGTATTATTAAGGAAATAAAAAACGCGCCGAGTGCATTATTGAGTACTTATATAAGCACGCGGAAATTTTTAAGAACACGAGAGAAGTGCAGAGAAGCACGAGCCAAAGGCGAGTGGCTTCTCGCACTTCTCGAGTGTTCTTCAAAATTTTTTTTATTTCTTTTATAAAATAAAAACAGTTATAATGAACCTTACGTATACGTCACACGCGTGCTTTATCAAGTTATAATGAACTAGGTTTAACCAATAATAGCGTGCGCATTTCCTTGAGCATTTTATAAAATTATATAATGTTATTCAGAATATTGGTTGCATTATTTTACAAATAATATTGCTTTGATCTTTCAGACAGAACCATGATCACAATGCAGGACCAACTTATCGACAAACCAGAGCACAGCCAGAGATCAACCCAGTTTCTGCAGCATGAAGCAACTAGCTGGCTACTTCCCTGGATGGTGTCCTGCAGTTGCCTGGCAACAATGTGGTACCACTTCATCTAAGCATATATAGGAGCATGGTAAACAAAGATGGCGGACGGTAAACAGTACGCGAACCATTGAAAGGACCTATTACCAACGTTTTTGGTTGCAAAGAAGATGAAGTGGAATGGCGAAAAGCCTCATACGCAAATTTAGAGTTTCGACTCAGTGCACCCTCCCCTGAGATTCGCGAGGTTCTGTGAGACATGTATTTCTAGTTCTAGTTTTTGACATCACTTTTTGCCAGCAACTGTCAGTGGCAAGAAACATTTCAGGACAGTTCACATGGATCACATGGATCTGTTCTCAGTCTGCAAATCAAGTTCTCATTGCAAATATCACTAACCACCCCAACATAAGAATACAAAATTATCTTGCAGCCCTACAATCAGTTTCCAGTTATATACCTCTACAAGTTTTAATGTGGCCCATAATGAATCACACCTGAGACAATGTGAAGCAAAGTTTCTTGTCTAAGGAAACAACACATTTGGCAATGTACCCATTCATACACCTGGGTGGAGAGAGACAATGTGGAGTAAAGTTTCTTGTCTAAGGAAACAACACATTGACAATGTACCCATTTATACACCAGGGTGAAGAGAGACAATGTGGAGTAAAGTTTCTTGTCTAAGGAAACAACACATTGACAATGTACCCATTTATACACCTGGGTGAAGAGAGACAATGTGGAGCAAAGTTTCTTGTCTAATGAAACAACACACTCAGGCAATGTACCCATTTCCGCACCTGGGTGAAGAGAGACAATGTGGAGCAAAGTTTCTTGTCTAATGAAACAACACACTCAGGCAATGTACCCGTTTCCGCACCTGGGTGGAGAGAGACAATGTGGAGTAAAGTTTCTTGTCTAGGAAACAACATACTGGCATTGTACCCATTTATACACCTGAGTGGAGAGAGACAATATGGATCAAATTTTTTTGTCTAAGGAAACAACACATTGACAGTTTACCCATTTATACACCTGGGTAGGGAGAGACAATGTGGAGCAAAGTTTCTTGTCTAAGGAAATGTCACAATTGACAGATCAGACCAGGCTTGAAATGCCGACCTTCAAGTTGAAAGTCTGATGTACTACCCACTACACCACCACTGCTTCCTACATGTATACGGCTTAAGCAATGTTTTTGCAATTACTTTGTGATCTGGTTGCCAGTTACCTTCAGTTCATTTGAAATGCTGTCTTTCCTTTTTTAGCAGGAAACCCCCAATGGAGTATACAGCGTGCACCATCCCGCACTTTTTCAAATACACTGTGCTTAACAACATTTTAAGCCAGTGACTGTGGCAAGGAAAATCTTAAGTGAACCTGATACATAATTTAATTCACCCTTCTCAACATCACACTCCTCATTCTAAGCCGCTTTGACACTACGATGCTTTGCAAGTGTTCACCTGATTTTTCATCAAGAGAGAATTAGTGGGAAAAAAACACAACAATAGATTCATTTGTGCCCCTTGGTTTCTTTCCATGTGATCCAACACAAGAGGAAAAGCTTGAAAAATCAAGAATATCTCCAGACCTGTTGTAGAATGACGTAATGCATCTCGCCCCAAAATTAGCTCCTTTACTGTATTAGCAAGAGTCTGTTGAAATGGTCAAACCCAAATTTCTGAAGTGTCTACAAGCAAGCAAATTCAACGCAGTTGACTCCAAAAGTAGACTGAGGTTATTGGTGTCCTCTCATGTCATCCAATTAATATCAAGTACAGTAAAATGAAAAGTTAAGGATTTTTCAAAACTCATTTTAATATGCACTTATTGATTGAGTTTGAGGGCTGGACGGGACAATATTTGGCTCGAGGTCATGGCGTATGGACCAAGCGCAGCGAGGTCTGTCCTCCATGACCAAGAGCCAAATATTTTCCCGTCCGGGCCGACCTAACTCAGTCAATAAGTATTTTATAATATGACTAGAAAGTACAGGAATAGTCGTGCAGTGCGAGGTCACTTGAACTAGAGTGGGCCGGGTGGCTTTCTCCGGACCGGCTCACGTCAACCTGTCTGGCCCCGCTCACGTCACCTTGCGATTCTATTTTCAGTAGGATTGCATCAGCGGGGCCGTATGGTCATATTATAATACAATTTATTACATGGCTAAGACAGTGAAAGGGCCAATAACTTAAATCAACCAATCAGATTGCTTGATTGCCAATCCAATATTCACTAAGTATTGTACCGGGCATTGCCCCGAATGACCCCACGATCCTCCCGCTCGTGGAAGTTGTGTAATAAATCTCTTATTAACCAAGCTTACTCGGGACTGTACTAGGAGAATATTGGCCCTCGGTCATTTTTGTATTGGACTGGCAATCAAGCATTCTGATTGGTTGATTTCAGTTATTGGCCCTTTGACTGTACTGTCAAGACCTCGGGCCGATATTCTCCCAGTACGGCCCTAGTGCTTGGTCAATAAGATATATATAATACATGACAAAATTAATGCTCATTTAAAAATATTACATTTAAACTTATTTCAGGGCAAGATTCTGTTTCTTGTTTGATCAATCCAAAATACTCAAGAGTGTGTTAAAGGTGATTTCCTAGAATTCAAAATTGACATCACATTTTCTTTAAACTTTCCCTGATTGTTTCTATAATATAGTGATCTGAAATCTGCAATAAAAAATATAGGTGACACCAAGGTTGTTTATGAGAAAACTACTGCTTATTTACTGAGAGAAGACTAAATCCTCAAAGGAAACTCTATTGCTTCAGAGTGCACGCCCACTTGTGCACGCGCATATGACACAAGATATTATGCACTAGCTGTAGTGATGCGCAATGCAATACTAGGGAATCACCTTAAATGTGAGTCATGTGACACATGGGCTACAATGTATGTTTTGATGAGTGACAATGTGATTACCTTTGCCCCACACAATCTGTAAATCATGTACCGGTATGTTCTTATTTTCAGTGATTTTATTCACATACTCTATTCATTCATGTAGTTTGAAGTTATACTGAAAAATGTCATGTGTCTCACAGCTGTGAAGAACCAATTAAATTAATGTAATTATTGTAAATATTTTAAGTTGGTTGTCATGATACACTTTGAAGTGATAAGTGAAAGGACAGAACAATGCAGAGTTTTGCTTAAAAGAAAGACTTGCTAAGTAAACAAAATTTGATCTTCCCTTTGGCACTTTCATTTACAAATTTACAAATTTCATGTATGAGGGTGTATTATAACCACCCTCATACATGAAATTTGTAAATATTTTAAATGAAGTATGTAAGAGGAAGGGTACAAGCCATGGAATGGGGCCAGGGTGTGGCCTCATAAATCTAAATTGTGTGGTTTCAAGAAATATTGACCTTTATTACCATTCCAGGTAGTTTTAAATCATATTCATGTAAAAACGTTCATGACGCGATCGACAGTAGCTGAGACTAAAAATGTATTTAAACTACATACACAGCATTTAAACCTGTTTCACTGTTGGTGTTAATGGGACTTAAGTAAACTTTACATATTACATATTGGTATAAACCTACTAAGGTTCTATCACAAACACTGTTCTCTTATGGGCTACGCTACTCACTATCTATTCTGTTGTAGAAAGTGAGTAGAGTGAGTAGCTTTATGGCGGCTGCTTCTTCGTGTTTTCAAAGTGTCTGTGAATCTGAGTATTTGAACATCTAGTAGATTTATACAACAACACTCTTGATTTCTATCTTGTGATAGTTGACTCGGGCTTCACCCTCATCAACTATGTACATATTTACATACTATGTAAATATTGGTTTGATTCTTACCCCCAAAAATTTATTCTCAAGGTGCCAATCTGCTAATTGAAATAAGAGCCCTTCAGTTCTAACCGTCCCCCTTTTGTGTATGCATTGCTCACTGTCTGAGAATTGTCCTTCCAACCCACTCTCTAGGGTCTTTTGGTCTCCAACAATAGGAAGTCGGTCAAACTTTTCTTCACCACTTAAGTTTGCTTGTGGTACCCACTCATGAAGGTTTCTAAGAATGTCCACCATGTCCTCCCCTCGGTTTTCATCTTTAAACTGAATTCCTAGGTGTACCTGAAAATCAATGGCCGTTCATTATAATTAACAAACTAGATAAAACACTTGCACGTTTCAATGCTTAATAATATACATGAAAAAATTACTCGATTCTGATTGGCTGAGAGCAGTGCAGTTCAGGTGTAACACCAGTGCAAAAAGTGTAACACCAGTGCAAATTACAAATCGAAAAAAAAAATAATTTTTTTTTGCCGAAAAAAGAGAGGAAAAAAAATTTCCAAAAAAAATTTTTTGCAAAAAAAAAAAAAAATTCCAAACAAAAATGGATGCAAATTTTTTCATGTATAATTATTAATAAGTAATCATACGGTTTTTTCGTTCAATTTGGGAATAATTTGCACTTGTGAGTTTTTCAAAAAGCTCAAATTGCATTTGCTGAGGCGGCTCATGCAATTTTGAGCTTTTTGAAAAACTCACTCGTGCAAATTAATCTCAAATTGAGCTCGAAACCGTATGATTACCTATACTAATATTTTTAATAAATTTTCAGTCTTGAATTTTGTTTGATAAAGTGAAATGATACTCTAGGAAACAGACCCATGATCTAAAATGAGAAAAAAACATTGAGACAAAACTGAAATAAATAAGATTTATTCCAATTACCTCTCTTCTAGAATTACAATTTGTTGTTTGTTGCCTGTTGATTTTTCGACAATAATTAGATAATAGGCACCCTTAATGCATGAATACAGCTGCCTTAAAGTGGTTTCCTACAAGAAGAGAAGTAACACATGCATAAAATAAAACTGTTCTTGTTTCATAACTTAACTTTGCATTACACTGGTAAATATATATTAAAACAGTAATTACACATAATTTATTGATGTCAATTCACATCCAATTCGTAGGTGATGAATTTATGTACTGCTGAACTCTGTGGAAACCAGAGGTTAATATGACTATAGCACAGAACTCAGTTTTGGTAATCTCCCCCCTTCTTTTAAAGCCAACCTGCTGAAATGTGTACCACAGGGTACATTAATTGCTATACCGCTGTTTAGGGTGCATTGGTGGGTGGGTGTACTTGTGCGGGTTTAAACCGGTTTTGTTTTTGGAGGTGGAAGTGAACATTTTTAAACTAGTTCATTTATTCCCTTTTGAGACAAAAATTTAAAACCAGTAATTCAAACTATAACATGCAACCAGAGGGATATCAGGGAACATTATTATTTGATGGGGACTGTACCTTTGTTGTAGGCTTTTTCATTTCCTCTGAATATTTATGCTTCATATGGCTTGGCACAATATCTTTGAAAATTTCAAAAGATGGAAAGTGTTCCACAAAAACTCTTGACACTAGGACTGTAAAGTCATTCATCATTTTCTTGTGATCCTCTAATGCTGGCAAAATGTCTCTGTTTGGCAGATCTACAATATCTGCAAGTGGCTTGTCATCAGAAAATTCAACTGGATTTACCCTGTCGAAAACAGCATTGTGATTGCACCAGTGATGATCTTTATTCTGATCTTCTCAGATGTCATTTCAGATGCCTCAATCCTTACGTCAAGGTTGTCCAAAACCAGACAATAACTTGAAGGTCTCACTTTTGCCAGCTCAGGTCAGTTGGTGTGTCAAATTGTGCAATGCCACTTTACTCTGTTTGATTTCTTGTACCAAATCGGCATGTGATGTCATATCAGCACTTGCATTCAGTGTTGTCTCCAGCTCCATCACTCTTGTGCTCAACTCCTTTCTCTGCTGTTTCAGACTGCTCTCTTTTTTCAAGTAATCTGTCACCTGTTCTCCCTTTTGAATCAGCTTGGTGTTGTAATCTTCACCAACCTTGTCTAGTGCTCTGTTAATGCTTTTAGGTGACATTGAGAGACCCAAATGATTTAATCTAATAAATCCCTATGAAGGAAAAATGTATACTTTAGTATTGTCATTCTAGCCTCAAAACGAAGAGATTAGACCGATCTGGGGCATTTGGGCGGAAGAAAATAACCGGTGCCTTTGATCTACCAAGGGCTACTCATTATTCATGAAGACATGTGTCCGCTTACAATGTGTACCACTTCCAAGAGGATGGAGCTATATAAAATAAAAAACAGTCCTAGCGCGAACTTTTAATCAGTTGTACAAAAATTCATTTTCTCTCTGCAACTGCATTGGTATAGAGTAAATAATAGAAAGGTGGTTTTCTGCAAAAAATAAGTGTCAGCTGAGAGTTGGATCATTTACCTTCTTTGCCAGTCCTCCAGCTTTCAGCATAAGACTAATCACATAAGGAATTAAGCTCATGACAGGGTCACGAAGTTTCAACAGAATTCCAGCTGCAAGACAGATTCCTGGATATCTTTTCGCGTCTGACCGACCACATACAAATTTAGGATCCGCAGCTGCCTTTAACATCTTGTGTAGAAGGGGAGCTTTTAGCTCGATCTCTTCCTGCCGTGCTCCAAGAGAAATTCAACATTGATTCCTTTGTAGGTGTCCTCAAGTAGGAAGGTGATTTTGCCGAACAAAGTAGCTTGGCCTCACTGCTTATGACATTACACATGTGTTCTTCTACACACTCTTTGAGTTTTGATGATGACAGCATTGCAGTGACAATAGATCTGTAGTCGCTTCCTCTTGCTAGTGCTTTTCCAAGCTTAGCCAAATCTTCCGGTAGCTCTCTTGATTTTTTGCCGCTTGAGTAGTTGACAGTTACCTATTGAAAATAAAGAAGATCGTTTTTTTTTTTACTTTATTGCTTTTAATAAGCTTTTTTTAATTTTATGAAAGGAAAGCCTTTGTCGTATATTTTTTAAATTTCCTTTTATGAGCTTCTTAGCGCACGAAAAGTTGAGATTAATATTTGTTCTTTTCCGATGCTAAATTTACAGATGCTTTTATACTCCCATAAACTCTTCTGATCAATTTTTGCTGAAAAAGCCATCAATAGACTCGTGTTAGACACATGTTTGCTAAGAAAAAGGTAGCCAATTGACAGAATTCAGACCAAACTCAACCGAAACGATAACAGAAAGTTTGCTATAAATGTACGAAAGAATGTCAAAATGTTTTCCTTTATATGTCAGTTTCTTCATTTTTCATGGAGAACATAATTATACACATGTAGCTTGCTTGGTGAATTCTCCTATTGAATTTTTTGAAAAATAGACCAATTGCGAGAGAAAAATGCCGACAACCTGGCTTCAAGTTTACGTTTCCTCTGCGGTCCGCAATACATTTAATTTCTATTAGTTCATTGTCATTGTTTTGCTACGGTTTTTTTGCGGGCTGTACTATTATTAAGGGATAAATATTTCGGAAGAAATTCAACTGCGAAATCCTGGAAATAATTAAGATGTTTTTATCTTACTTCTCACGCGTTTGGAAACAAATCCAGATTGATTTTTTCCATCACTTCATAATAAGTCTTCATGATCATCGGGTGACTGATACTCTTTGCTCATTTTAATACTTTTACCATGAAATAATAACGTTGACGGAAATCTTGTTTCCACATAAATAGCTTATCGACATTTCATTATCAGACTTATCAATGACTCTTTCGAAGCTTTTCTACCAGATGAACGGACGATTCCAACTGGCAAAGTTTTAAAGCTATTACCGCGAGCATGAGCATTATTGTCCTGTGAAAGTTGTCACTGGATAAAATACAAGAACTAACCTGAACTCCACCATTGTCATCTTTGACAATATTTAAATCTTCTGTTGATTGAGAGATTGGCTTGTGACAAAATAAAAATCCAGGAGAAATCATCTTTGTCACGGATGATAACGGCCAAGGACCTAACAACCGTTGAACTATAGGCTGTGGCGCTTTTGCTTCTTTATCTTCAACACTTTCACAGGAAGTAACGGGAACAACTTTTACAGGCAGGGATAGAGGGACTGAAATGAAGGCTTTTGACAACTCCTTTTCCAGATATTAAACTTGTCCAATGTTGTCTCTTGGCGTCGGGTGACTGGTGAGGGGTGACATCGGAAGGGAGGCAGCGTTTTGTGCGTTGTTCAACTTCTTCAAACCGATTTAAAATGGAAACTTTCAGCAATTCAATGCTGGCTTTAAGTTTAAAGTACTTTTCAAGGTCCCTGTAACAAGGAGTTTCGCACACGTAACGATGAGAGGAATCAGTCAACCCCACCGGCAACACTTGCGCAACTTTTTCCAACAAATCGCCTTCTTCGAGTATTCGACTCCTCCCTTCCACAAATAAAACAACCATCGTTTTCTGGACATCTCACGAACTTTTCGGGCGTGGTTAGTGTTGTTTCCGACATGAGCTACTTGATATTTCGCTTTTCAAGATAGTAACTGCTGATAGTAACAATAACACGCAACTTAATCGTCATTTGCATAATTATGTAAATGACGTTTCCATTTTCCGCATAATTGTAATGACGTCATGGACAAGCAACCAAACCCGTGCGCCCAACCGTTCATTCTCGTCCCCAGAGCCGCATGACTCTCTTAACCGCCAGAGCCTGAGTACGAGACAGACTACTCTACTACTGGGGACAGTAGACTACTCTGGGGACAGACGATGCGGAAGTCCTAGAATCTAGGACTTCCGGTTGTTCTGCGCAGGCTCAGAGTTTTTTAAAAATGGCGTACGTGTCTTCAATATGCATGAAGAACACCGTAGAAGAAAAGGCAGGATTCTGGCTGTCTCATTTCAGAAGTTGGAGGTTTATCTTTTCGCGAGGAGTAGTTAGATGTTATCGTCAAACTTTCGGCAGTTTGCGAGTCGTGGATATGGTAACAATCGTCGTGATTCGTGATCAGATAGCTCAGTGGAGGATTTTGCTTATGCTTTAATAAACAAACTTACTTCAGCTGACATTTAAACGTATCATCAATTAATGGCTAGTCTGGCCGATGCCGAGATTTTTAAGGTATAGATAACAATTTAAGACCGCATTTTGAAATTTCTGGGCTATTCCAGGAATCTATTTGAAATGTAAAGGTGGATTTCAATGGAGTTTAGTTAAAACTGAGACTCATGACCGAGAAATATTTGTGTGTAAGGGCTGACCATGATATGTTATTTATCAGATGTTATTTACAGCCAAATAACAATCTGAATGGTATTTGAATTCACAAATCTTTGACTTCACTAATGAAATCTTTTGGACATTTCAAACTTACAAGTGCAATATTTCCCTTTTAAACAAGCTTGACTAGACTGGCATTTTGAATTAATCCAAGACTGAACAGGGAAGAAAAATAAAGAGAAATGATGTCGTGTGAAATGTTGAAATATGTGTTGTGGCTTTCTATGCAACTATTTAATAAAATCACTCTTATCGTCTACATGACTGTTTTGCTCAGCATGGGCAGAGCATTTGCACTGTTATTGCAAAGGTCAAGGGAGATCTACAAGTAGCCCAAAAGTCAAAGAAGCTTGCAGGTGAATCAACCAGTGATAAATTTCACAGCCACTGAATGTCATCTCTTATCACTTTTTACTCTTGGCTTTAGCTTGTCTCACATCAGCTCAGAGAGGGATTAGGATGATTTAGATAAACAAGATGAGTGCAGATGCACTCAAAACACAGATACATACATGGCCCGCACAGTTTCTATAGCAGAAAGCAAGTTAAGGGATAACTCTACCACATGTACTGATCAGCATTCTGTTAGCCTGTTACAGGCATTCAGTTACTGGGATTGATGTGGACTGAGGGAAAGCCAAGAAAACTGAGGAAAGAGTACTAACTTGCAATGGATTTCCTTTGGTTACAATGTAGGGTTCAAGTATGTGCATTACATTCTTTCACATTCAAACTTGGTTTTAAGAGCACTTAGGATATACTTCGAAGTCCTAGTGTGAAACCACTGAATATGATAACTGTCCAAATTATATTTTCCATAAAAAAATAAACAATAATAAATTGCAATATATGTATGGATACACTTTGTTATAAAAACAAAACAAATTAATTAGAAAAATGAAGTGAACCACCATAACGTTTATTTAACCTTTGGTAATAATACAGTGTCTACAGTGGAATTAAAGGGTCGCAAGACAATCCATCAATGATGGTTAGGGCCGATTCACACTGTGACATAAGCATAAGCATAAGCGCAAGCATAAGCATAAGAATTTTACGTGTGAACCGGGACGACATAAGCATAAGCGAAAAGTTGGTGATGCACATGCTCACTTGGATTTGAGGAGGTCTGGGGAAGAGTTGGTTTTCAAAATGGCGGACAATGTGGACGACGAGGAATTAAACATTGAAGTAGTATTGCTGATTCTTCTACGCCGTCGGAGAAGAAGAAATGCGATAAAACAAAAAAGAATCTGTAGGAGAGAACGCTGGGTCCGTGATGTTTTTTTTTTCTTTAACTCCAATTTCTTGGGCGACCGTTTTCCAGCATAGTTCTTTTGCTTCTTTATTTTTGAATTCAGGCGATTCTTTATCGTATAAACATGTGTATTTCCTGACACTCTCGGCCAACTTTTCATCACAGTCTGCCATGTTTTTTCGACAATCGAGCGAGGACTGGAATTTAAACTTTTATGTTTTTTCCGCTGGCAAGAGAACAGCAGGCATCTTACGCTTATGCTTATGCTTATTTAGTCCTGTTCACACTTGCAATTTTCCGACGTTAACGCAAGCATAAGCGTAAGAGAATGAAAAATTTTCCATTTTTCTTATGCTTACGCTTATGCTTATGTCGTCCCGGTTCACACGTAAAATTCTTATGCTTATGCTTGCGCTTATGCTTATGCTTATGTCACAGTGTGAATCGGCCCTTAAGGAATGTTATCTCAAAAATATATTTTCATATCTGATAAAATGCAGTGCAGTACACCCGGCGTATCCAATCGAACAAAATCGAACCAAAAATCAATCGAACCCAATCGAACACCAATCGTTCGATTGGGTTCGGTAATCGAACAAAATCGAACATCTATTTTGCTGTGAGTTCGATTTTCGAACCAATCGAACACAATCGAACCAATCGAACACAATCGAACACAATCAAACTCAATCGGATTCGATTTTGTTCGGAATCCATGTCTTGATAAGTAAATCACGCAGGACTAATCATAATCAACTTTTATTGAATGGAATAAATAGGAAAACGTCCAAATATCGAACTGAATGTCAATGTTTAGTAATATATATTTTGTAGCAGAGAACAAAACGACGGTAAAATAATGAAATGCACTTTCGTTTACATTTCTATATTAGAAGGAAGGATATGGTTTCTGCCCTGTTTGTCATCGTACACTCAAACAGAAGTTGCACTATTTCATTCACTGCAACACAGGCAGTGGTGTTCAATATGTGAAGAATCATTATTAGTAGCCAAAACGCTGCCGCCATCAGTCTGTCCAAGTCCTCGAGGGCGGCTAAAAGCGACGTTGACAGGAGAAGAGCAATTTCCAGCATGACAACAATTACATTGGAGGAAGTGCTTACTATTAACATGGATGACAAAAATAGCAAGTGATAATAATCGAACGTTCAATTGAGTTCGATGGCTGGTTGTTCGGTAATCGAACGTTCGATTGGGTTCGATTGTTCACTGTTCGGTAATCGAACGTTCGATTTTGTTCGATTGACCAAATTTTATTGTGAGTTCGATTTCGTTCGATTACCGAACCCAATCGAACGATTGGTGTTCGATTGGGTTCGATTACCGAACGTTCGATTGGATACGCCGGGAGTACACAGTCGTTCCCGTCGTTTATACAGGAATGTAATGAAATGGTGAAACCAGATATAATACCCAAAAATGAACAGCTACACGTAATATACTGGAATTCAAGGAGGGTGGCAAACTTTACCACGAAATGTGGATTTTGACAGAAATAATTGAGTACCTTTGAAAATTATAAATGCACGCTTATACTTGATTCCCAAGTATAAGCGTCCCAATCCAATATTAATGCAAGCTACAAAGCGATTTTTCGACTGAATTCTGCAGAAAATGATCACTAACTCGATTTCCCGGCAGTGTGACCTAATCTTTATTTTTTACTTCCGTTTTAGATTTTATTGTTTTCAGACTAGCCAATCAAATCCTGCGTCCCCAGAGCCCCTTGACCCTCATACTCAGGCTCCGGCGGTTAAGAGGGTTAAGCGGCTCTGGGGACGAGAATGCCAACCGTTTAGGTGGAGAGAATCGCGGGCGCATCGAGACACCCACGGCTGGAGACTGAGCCTAGAGTGAAATCTGAAGGCTGACGAATTTTCTAGCCCAACGAAGTGTGATTGTTTACCGGATATCCTTCAAGATGGCCAAGTGTAAGTGACAATATTCAATCAAAACTTATTTTTCCCCACGAAAAATAGGCAGAACTTTTCGATTTCAGTAATATTCTAGATCAAAGATAATATAGTGAATTATTTCAGTGAAGTTGATTGCGTTTTATGATGCTTAGAATATTTTTAAAGTTGCTGAAACTCGATTCGGTCGCCATGTGCATGTGAAATAAAAGGTGTTGACAGGTCTAGCACAAATCCTACTAGTGCGTGGTGTGGTTGTTGAGACCTTTGTGACCCTTTGTTCACTCGGTTTTTTTTGCTGGTTTGTTTTTTATAGTTTAGCCCTGACCAGTGAATACTTTAAAGATCTACCCCTCTTGTATGAAATAA
This sequence comes from Cladopsammia gracilis, assembly GCA_022457155.1. Taxonomy (NCBI): domain Eukaryota; kingdom Metazoa; phylum Cnidaria; class Anthozoa; order Scleractinia; family Dendrophylliidae; genus Cladopsammia; species Cladopsammia gracilis. Next base: position 366,983 of record JAJGOT010000563.1, on the reverse strand, counting down.
GGGGAGGCTCTTTATAGATTTGTCTTAGCAAAGGTTGTGATTCTATTAAATGCCATTTGTCCATGAGGATTTGTTTTAAGTTAGGCACACATGGGTTGTATTGTGTTACAAAGGGTAATATTTCCTTGCGCGCTTTTGTTTTTTCTTTGAGAGCTGTCCTTCTGTCAGAGAATTTTATTTCTGAGAGCACTTTCTCGATGAAGTTGTTTGGGTAGCCTCTTACCCGGAGGTTTTGTTTGAATTTATTAATATTTTCCTCGAAAGTTTCCTTTGAGGAGTTTGTTCTGAGGAGTCTCAGGGCCTCTCCTTTGACAAAACCTTTCTTGACTCCCGGTGGGTGACAAGATTTAAAGTGCGTATATTGGAAGGTCTCAGTTGGTTTAAAATGAGTGCGCGTATCAAGGATAGACTCTTTTTCGAATCTTGCGCCTTTGTAAATGCGTGTATCTAGAAAAGTGATTTCTTTGTCAGAAATTTCAGCTGTGAATTTGATTGTAGGATGATATCTGTTCGCTTGCTCAATGAAGGCGTTAACTTCGTCTATGTTTATGTCCCACAGGGAGAATACATCATCGATGTATCGTTTCCATACCAACGGTTTCTTTGTGCAATGGTTTATTATTTCGGTTTCTATGTTTGCCATGAAAATATTGGCGAAGGAAACCGCCATTTTTGTTCCCATTGCGGTGCCGTGAGTCTGAAGGTAGTCTTTTCCAATAAATTGGAATGAATTTTCCTGTAGTATTAGTTTTAGCATTTCTTTCAGATAGTTCGTTGGTATTGGAGGGTTGTTTGTGTAGAAAGTGTCATATGCTTTGCATATAGTGGCAATTCCTTCCTCCTGTGGTATGTTAGTGTATAGGCTTGTTACGTCCATTGAAACAAGGATAGTGTTTTTCGGAACGATTGTCCCTTCTACAAAATTGATAAAGTGTGTTGTATCTTTGAGGTATGATTGTTGTTCTTTCATAATTGGCTGAAGGAGGTTGTCGACAAAGGATGAAATTCTTTCTGTCGGGCCATCGCACCCTGAAATGATTGGTCGACCAGCCAAGTTTGTCTTGTGTATTTTCGTCAGTGTATAGAACACTGGTGTGCGAGGGGGGTTTGGTGTTTGAGATAAAAGCAAAGCTCTCGGACTGAACATAGATGAAAACCTATCCTGGAAGGAGCACATACACGTAATTTCGAAAAAAGTCGCTTCCAGTATCGGTGCACGTAAGCGAGTTAGATCTTTTATTTCCATGCACACCGCTATTAAAATATACGAAGGTCTTAATATCGAACCACATTTTGATTACTGCAGTGTTGTTTGGGATGGCTATCTCGACAACAGAGTGAGTCAGAAACTTCAAAAACTACAAAATCGTGCTGCCAGAGTAGTTACCAAATCAAGTTATGATACGAACTCTAGCTATCTTCTCAACTCGCTTGGCTGGGATAACTTATGAGTTAGAAGGGCGAAGCAAAAGGCAAATTTTATGTATAAATGCGTTAATAAGCTTGCCCCAGTTTATCTTTGTAACATGTTTACCCCGAGAGCTTTGTCCTTTGATCTTCGCGACGCAAGACAAAAATTGTATTTACCAAAACCAAGAACTGACTACCTGAAGCGTAGCTTCAGTTACAGCGGAGCTTCTCTATAGAACGATCTTCCAGAGGAACTTCGCACTGCAGAATCTCTAGACACCTTCAAGACAAACAGGCATTAATAAATGGTTCTCTGTATTGGACTCCCACACGGCAAATATGTAAACCAGTGAATGGTAAATTTTATACATGTTATGTATTTTTTTTTTCTATTATTGTATACTGATATTTTTACCGTGTTTTAAATAAAGTTTTCATTCATTCAAACATGGATCATAAGAAGCCTTTTTTGTCCATTGTTTTGGAGTCTCGTGATTGGATAAAATCTTTTAACACAAAAGAAATATCGCTTTAAAATAAAGTTTCAGTATATTTTACTTCAAAAACGTGTTGTCCAAAGGTTGATGTATTCTCGGTAAGAAAATCTAAACAATCTTATGTGGGGCCGGGAAAGCGAAATGCCGCAGAACAATAGAGGATTACCTAGTTCTTACACGCATTGTTACTTAAAGTTAAATACGGTTTTCTCCACAACTAACTTTTTACTCTTTTGAGGAGGAACAAATTTTTTAATAAAATATAATACAAATGTGTATAAATATTCGATTTGTGTTTGACACTAAAATCATTTGGGCAGATACCCTTTTGGCTTCGATCACCGTGTCTGTCATTTCTTTAGTTTCTCCTTCCTGTCTTCCTTTATTTCACTGTCTACTTTGGCAGAACATTTTCTTCCTTCCCGTAGCCACCCGCTCCCTGAGGTTAAAGAACTTTGAAATTCTGTATTATTCATATGCAGTCCAAATTAACCATACTAGGTAAAACCTGTAAAGAGCCATTTCCTGAAAATAAACGTAAATAATTTCTAAATAGTTTGTCTGAAGATGATGTCCTATATCAGCCACATTTCTCAGTATCATTCCGCTTCTTTCCTGACTACAAATAATAAATTGACGTTTCTGCTGCAGCATACAGCCCATCTTTGCTGATCAACGGCAGCAAAACCATACTTGGAATGTTTCGGCTCCAACTTCCAGGTTGAGCTTGAACCCCTAGGGGGGTACTCCGGATTTCAAGTGCCGGGGATGATGGAAGGGTTTTTTGGGGGTTTGAAATTTTCGATTCCGGGATTTTTTGGGTAGGAAAATTTGGCAAGTATTTTTTTTGTGTGGCGTGAATTAGTAGGGATTTTTTTGGGTATTCAAAACAATCTGAAGATGCATGGTAGTTCCCGCAGCATATCCCGGCCGTGTAGTTCTGCGAATAAAGTATAACCACTGAACTTCTTTTGCAATTGTTTTAACGATATTTAATGCATTACTTTGCATGTTTCATAAAACCTGTTATACAATAGTCTGGTCCAGGGATTTTTGTGGGTTTTGATTTTTGCCCCCATTCGATCAAGCCCCGTCACTTAAAATCCAAACAAGGCCGTTTACTTATAACCTTATAGACGACGATGTTGTATCGAATGGCTGACGTTGTTTTGTTTTGAGAATGCAATACAGCCGGTTCATCACATACGTGTAAACAGTAAATACGATTGTACTAATTAAAAAAAAAATTCTTTTTTCCTTTTCTGATAAATCTGTACACTGCGTGTAATGGGCTCCTGTAGGGGCATATTTCAAGGTGTAACTGTGCCACAGGTCCAATAAGGGAGGACAGAGGCTCCTAACACTACCTCACTTTTAATTGTTTTATGTCTAGAAATAATAATAATTTCACGGTTTTTGGTTTTTAATAAATTCAGAGTTTAACTATAGTTGGCGCAAACAGCTGAGGAACGAGGTCTACATAGCCTTCCTTGTTCTTTATAGAAAAATAGACAGATAAAACTTTATTTAACATGGAAATCCTTTATCACTAGTAAAAAATTAAAGTACTCTCCCATTAGGAGCCGTGCACTTACATAGTAAGTAATTATAATAATACACAAGTCATTATAGTATTTGGAACTAATTAACAATCATAAGAAACATCTAATTAAGGTATAAACATGATTTAAATAAGTAAACTATCTTTCTTTGAGTGGAAAACCTAAATTAAAATGACTAATACGCGAAAAACCGGAAAAGGACGTTCGTAAGGCTGAAAGAGTAACTAAGTAAAAGTAGCATTATGTCACTCGGCTCTTTAGACTGAACTTTTCAAGTTTCGATTCGAAAAAATGGCGCATGCGCCTTTATAACGGTGTTCCTGTGAGTAGCCAAAATTTCATAGAGAAGTTGATATAGATACCCTTGATACCCTCGATCCTTGATACCCTCGATACCTTTGATACCCTCGATACCTTTGATACCCTCGATACCTTTGATACCCTTGATACCTTTGATACCCTCTATACCTTTGATACCCTTGATACCTTTGATACCCTTGATACCCTCGATACCTTTGATACCCTTGATACCCTTGATACTCTTGATACCTTTGATACCCTCGATACCCTCGATACCCTTGATACCTTTGATACCCTTGATATCTTTGATAACCTTGATACCCTTGATACCTTTGATACCCTCGATACCCTTGATACTCTTGATACCTTTGATACCCTCGATACCCTTGATACCCTTGATACCTTTGATACCCTTGATACCCTTGATACCTTTGATACCTTTGATACCTTTGATACCCTTGATACCCTTGATACCTTTGATACCCTTGATACCTTTGATACCCTTGATACCTTTGATACCCTTGATACCCTTGATACCTTTGATACCTTTGATACCCTTGATACCCTTGATACCCTTGATACCTTTGATACCCTTGATACCTTTGATACCCTTGATACCTTTGATACCTTTGATACCCTTGATACCCTTGATACCCTTGATACCTTTGATACCTTTGATACCTTTGATACCCTTGATACCCTTGATACCTTTGA